>JANHGN010018000.1:0-19501 GCA_024605025.1 Megaceryle maxima
TGTCCCTGCTTATTGCAGGGGGTTGGACAAGATGACCTTTGGAGGTCCCTTCCCACCCAATACATTCTGTGATTCTAAGTTGTTGGGCTGCTTGGTTTGCACCCTGCATGAGCGTGGACGTTTTTTATGCAGCTGTATATTTTTGTTAATTACTTTTCTTAATGAAATTTCACTATCGTTGGAAAAAGGGGACGAGGGCTGGTTTTGCCAATACGTACTCTGAGCATTTCACTGCTGTTTTCTGGTGAAGTGAGGGGCTTCTCGGGGTTGTTCCTCATGTGTTTTGTGTTGGAGAATTGTTCAAGGCTGTGTAAGGCATTTGTGAAGTTCTTCAATTTCTCTGCTGACTGTTGCCCTCCTAAGAGAGGTCTTGCAGGCTTGGGCCCCACAGAACAGATGACTTCACCATGACCTCATACCTCTCTCAGATGCTGTCGTGTAACAATAACTGCCTGGATGTCTCGAGGGTCTCATGGTTGGACTTGATGATCCCAAGGGTCTTTTCCAGCCTGAATGATTCTATGGTTGTACAGCTGCAGCCTCTCTGCTGCTTTTCCGGGAGTTGGGAGGCAGGAGGAACATCATCTTTTCACTGGTGCTTGTGAGAAACCCGGCAGGAACCTCTCAGTTTTTCTTGGAGGTCTGAACATCTCCTTTCCCTCGTTGTTCTCCTGTATGGAGGCACGAGGGCTCAGTCTGTGCACGTGTGTGTTTGTTCTTTTGCCCACAAGTTTGTTTCTTTTCCTCGTGCGGCAGCAATGTGACCGCCCATTGGCAACGACTATTTCTGATGTTATTTGAGATCATCCAGGCCGAGATAGGAGCAGAGCTGTGCGTGTCCCTGACACTGTCAAGGGGAAATAAGTAAGCGTCCACAATAGACTCACACCAATAGAGTCTGTTTGCTGTTAACAAATTCTCAGCTTTTTCTCTTTTCCCAAGATTTTCCACTGCAGTCCCACTAATAACAGTCTGATAATAACAGTGATAGAGTTATTTGGACTCATGTTGGGATGATAAATTGTCCATATTCTATGTTGGAGCACCTTAAGAAGACCAACTGAAGCCAACTGGAGTTGACTGGTCAGGCAGGAGTTTTATTCGTGCTGTAGAACTGGATGAATTTGAGAGGCTGATTTGCTGACTCTTGATGGGCATTTCATTTTTCTCTTGGTGGCAAAGCTTAATTCAGAGGTCATCCAGCTCTGGAATCAAGGGCAAAACCTGGGACCAGAATGTGTCCCGATTCAAGTACTTGTAAGGCTCAAGATGCACAGGGAGACACCTCAGTCCTTGTACTTGGTTTGTTTCCTACTCGTCCCTAATATTTGGTTTGCTTCCTCTCCCCTGGCTCTGATAATTTTTGAGCAGGCATTTGTGAGACTATTTCAACTGCCAGATATGTTTTTTCTGAATGACAGTAGTCAGCACAGGTCGCAGGACAATGTATGTGAGGTTAGAGCTTTTTCCCATGGGTGGAGTTTTCTTTTTATGATGAATTTAATCTGCTGATTTATGACTTACTTTCTTAGTCTCATAAAGTCCTTTATATTCAGTTCTCATCCTTGTTGCTCTGAGTAACATTAGAAGAAGTTCTCCCCTCCCTGTTTGACCCTGGTTTAGGACTGTTTAGGAACATGCTGAACTGACCCCAACTCAAAACAACTTTAATGACCTCCCCCCCCCGTCCACCGAGTGCTGTGTTTGCAAGGTGGGCTAGGGCTGATGGTGGAAAACACAATCAAATTGCATTGTATGTGCCAGACCCTACATCAAGATGTTTTTGTGGAGGCTTTTTGCTAATTGCAAGTAATTAATTTCACCTTCCTTTTGGTGCTAGGCTGCGTCACCAGTGGGTGGAACACGACTTCTTCAGTTTGTAGAAGACCGAATACAGACCACGATGGTAATGCAGAGCTTCAGGCAGCCCGATGAGAGAGCGTGTGTGTGTGAATAGCCTGTAGCTTCTCAGAAGTTCTAGGAACTCTACCAAGTCACAGTGAAAGTTTGAGTGTTTGTTTCTTCACGTCCCCGTGCACGAATCGCGAATCAATTTCTGTTATTGCATCCCACGTCCATGAGGTTGATCAGCTCACAGATCTGTAGGGAGAAAAACGCTCAATGTTTTGCATGTGAGCTTCTGAGGGAGATGCTGATGCACTTTCAGGTTCTTGCATGTGTGATGTTTTAATTAAAAGATAAGTATTTAGAAATGTACTTGACATTTAGACATCTTACTGCGCTAAGTGCTCTTCAGCCCTTTAGAAAGTACTTAATAATTTCCAGTTTTACAAGTTACTAACTTCTTTCCCCCCAAATTCTTCTCCCAGCTGACCGGAATTGTAATTGGAGCTGCAGTTGCATTACTCCTCATTGCAATTGTTGTCTTTGTTGTTTACAGAAGAATGAAACGATCCAGTAAGTACTCGGCGACTGTGCACCTTTTAAAAACTCCTTTCTCTGCTGTCTTCAGAAGCTTTGTAATAACGTGTGGTTGATTCACGTAATAATGGCTTGCTGTGAAGGTTCTTGCAGGAAAACAGCTTTAAAAGGTTGAAGAACTTGTGTTGATTCACTTACCCAGGTCTGAGTGTAGAATTCACAACTGTCACGTGCAAGGTGCAGGAGGTTTTTGTTTCTCTAGCGTACGATAGCCTTGGTATCTGTTGGCATGCAAGGAATTTCAACCCTGCTGTGATTTCACTCTTACAGTAACAAGCAGTGGGTGAACTAGAGGTTTCCTTTGTGACATTAAAATGAGCTGATCCTTATATCTGTTTAGAGAGCCTTTGTATCTCCTCCAGTGCTTAGGTAAAGCCTCAAGCTGGCTCTTCCCTAGCCTGGTGTGGCTAAGCAGGCTTGGATAATGAGGTGTCTTGTGTTGGTTTAGCTTCCAGATGCTGGCCACAGCAGTTGCTGTTTAGTAGAGGGGGGGCACAGCTCTTACAGAGGTGGCAAAAGTGACAACCTGTGTTCAGTTTTCTTTCCCATGGCATAGAGCCACGGGTGGTTTCTGATGGGACACTTCTCTGTTCCAGAACAACTGCAGCCGCACGTGCCTCAGTACAGATTCCGCAAGAGGGACAAAGTGATGTTCTACGGGAGGAAGATCATGAGAAAGGTAAGTGCATCTGGCACGGGGGGAGGCAAGTAAAGATTTAAAGCCAGTTGGGGAGGTGGTGTGAACCTGGTGACACTTTCACTTGCTTAGTGTGGCCCAAGTCCTTCAGCTTCTAAAATGTCACTGGAATTTTGGGGGTGTTTCAGAACTCCTGGAAATTCTGCCTGAATTGCTGATGGAACAGCAATAGCTGTTATAAATAATAGAAATAGCAATCAATATAAATAATAGACATAGCACTTTCTGGCCAAACCCTTACCTGTTTCCAGAATATTTGCAGACAGAGTAGTAAATCAATGAAGATCTAACTCCTCTATGGAGTTGGTCATGGTTTAAATACCCATAGTGATCTCTCTTTCTCAGTATTTAAGATTATATTCCAGATATTCGGTGCCTATATTGCCTGTATTCAGGACTGTCCTCAGATAAGTCCTTCCAGTACTTCCATTACATTCAAAGCTGCCACCTTCTTTCCCACCTGAGTCCCTCTGCAGGGGAATTTACCTTTCTGCAGTGTCCCTCTGGAGAGCATTAGGCACTTCAGCACGAGCCCTCATTTTCTTGTACTCAGTTGCAGATAAGACTTGTCAAAATGTCTCATTAGAGACTGTTTGAGTGGGGTTTGTCCCAGGATTGACCTCTTTGCCTTGGATTGTCCCAAGGAATACCACCTGTACCCTCATGTTCTTGTCCTGACCTTGTTCCTGGCCTATTATTCTAAAAGGTCTCCTCAAGAATTTTCCATCAGTCAGGAATCTCTTTCTGCATCAGTTGGTTAAACCTTTCAAGGCTACAGCTGCCTGTTTGATATTTACTTCTTTATTTTCTTTTTGTCCATTTGTTTTTCACTGTTATCTTCACAAGTGGCTTTTCTTGGGAAGTTGCAACAAGAAAGCTTGAGGAAACCAGAAGACAGACATTTCCTTTAACAACTTTGGTTAATCCCAGTAGGTGTGCTCTGTATTCAGCACTGGTTGCCCAGATTTCAGTTAACCGAGGAGATAAACCTTGGTTTTCTCCTCAAAATACATTTTTCCCTTGAAGCTACTTAGTGGGTGCACGATGTGAGATTCTTATTTCTCTTTTCCTGACTGACAGTACCACCGTGGGCAAACAAGCTCCTCTCTTCAGAGGTGTCACAAGCGGCTGCGTCAGCGCCGAGGTTTTGCATTTGGTTTTGGTACAAGCTTGTGCAATAGGTCCTGGAGGTCAAGGCCACTCCCCACCTCAACACTTCCCATACTGGGATTTATGCAGCAGCTTCTTGGACCTCCGTGCACAGTTTCAGTTGTGTTGGTGCTGTTGATAAAAGCTGATTTGGAAAGCTGCCTGTTAGTCGGGGGGGACTCTGACCCCTTTTTGGAGTAGCAGATGTTTACTGCTTGCTTGTAGTCACCTGTGGAATGAATGATGGTAGATGCAGATGGTTAGTGAAGGAGAAAGGCTGTTTAGTGCTGACTGGGCAAGTGCTCCCTGTCCTCTAGAGTCAGAGCTGGGGTGTGGGTGTGCTGGGCTCCCCGACCCTGGGGAGCTGCGAGGTAGGAATTGGACTGGCCCCTTTTGGGGCTGAAGGCTGGGGTGATACTGCCCAATAATCTGCTCGAGTCCCAGTGTGCCAGGGCACTTAAAACCAGCATCTCTAGAAAAACAAGGTACAGGTGAGTGCTTTGTTAGTCACAGCTTGTGAGGAGCACTTCCTCTGTGACCAGCTGCAGTCTCCTGCCTCACACACTGCTGAACTGCCTCGAGGTGAATTCAGATACTTGGCCTTAATTAGACACTCTGCTGGTTTTAATATTCAGCTTCATAGAATCATAAAATCACAGAATCATAGGAATGCCTGGGTGGGAAGGGACCTTTAGAGGTTTGGAAAGTCTCCAGAGAAGGAGACTCCACAGCCTCTCTGGGCAGCCTCTTCCAGGCTTTGTCACTCTCACACCAAAGAAGTTTCTCCTCCTGTTGAGGTGGAACTTCCCATGTTTCCCCTTGTGACCATCACCTCTCATCTTATCCCAGGGCACCACTGACAAGAGCCTGGCCCCTTCTGCTTGACCCCCACCCTGCAGAGATTTGTAACCATTGCTCAGCTCCCCTCTCAGGCTTCTCTTCTCCAGGCTGAACAGCCCCAGGGCTCTCAGCCTTTCCTCACCAGAGAGATGTTCCAGTCCCTTCAGCATCTTAATCATCTCTGTAGCTCTGGAAGTTTTCCTGGTCTTGCCGTTGTTGCATTTCTCCAGAAGGTGGCACTTAGTAACTATTAAAAACAAGAACGAACCTCGCTGGGTGCCTTTGGTGCTGGTTGTCACCAGCTCAAAAAGGAACCCGTCCCTGGTTTGTCAGCATCACAGACTGTCCCAGGAGTGCTGGAGCTTGAAATGTTACTTCTCTGCCCCATGTTGTGTGTTCCTGAGTGAGAACTGTATGGCTGGGGGCTCTTTCCCCTCTGCCATCTGTTACCACTGTAGTAGTTGAGTGTTAAAATCAAAGTGTACTCCACTTGCTTTCTGGAAAGAAAGTAAACTTGGAGTAGATGTTGTTCCTGTCTTCTTAAGGTCCTGCATGAGTCGCTCTGCTCACGTTCTGATGAGTAGATGAGTTGGAGTGGATGATGGTAGATGAGTTGGAGCCTTCACAGTGTTGGAGTTAGTGGGTTTGGGGTTTTGTTTGTTTGGTTTGGTTTTTAATAAGTGTTTCTGTTTTCATTATTTCCTCCTAGGTTACAACTCTTCCCAACTCTCTGGTTGGGAACACGGTGCCTCGCCAAAGGATGCGGAAACGGGCAAAGGTTTTATCTTTGGCTAAAAGGTACTTGGCTGCTTGGGAAGGGGAAAATTCACACTGTTGGGGGCTGGTTTTGTGGGTTCTTGTTTTGTGACGTGGAACCCAAAAGCAGAGAGAGCACTTCTCCTCCGCTGCCTTTTTTTCACAGTGCTGTCAGCTGCACATCAGCCTTGTGTTCTGCTGGGAAGTCTGCTGTGTGGCAGGGGTTTGTGCAGCCAGCACTGTCTGGTTTTGCTGAAGAAAGGCAGGAGGGTGGAATGCTGCTGTGTTCTCTAACTGATGAAGTGTAACTTGGCACGGTGTGCATTTAGTGTTGCCCTCAGCCTGGTGTTGGTGTACAGCCCACGCTGAAGGCAAATGAAACTTCCTGATCTTTCCACCTTGTGTTTTGCTTTGTAGGATTCTGCGTATTAAGAAGGAATGCCCAACCCTGCAGCCAAAAGAACCACCTCCCTCTTTGCTAGAGGCAGATCTGACTGAATTTGATGTGAAGAATTCCCATTTGCCATCAGAAGTCCTATACATGCTCAAAAACGTTAGGTAATGGTTGAATGGAAAGTTAAGTTTGGATTTTGGTTTTGATGGGTGTTGAAGTGATCTAAAGATCTGGTAGCTTGTGTCGTCTCCTTCTCTGGAGACCTCCAAGACCTGTCTGGATGTATTTCTGAGGGATCTGCTCTAGTTTTGTCCTGCTCTGGCAGGGGGGGGTGGACTCGATGATCTTTGGATGTCCCTTCCAACCCCCACCATTCTGTCATTCTGTGAGGTCTTAAATTTTATTGCTGCATTATCAGAATCTTTAAGCAGTTGACTGAAAATTCACCTAAGCATGCAGGAAGCATAAATGACTTTAATTTTCTAGAAACATGAAGAAAATAGTTGAGTTTGTTTAAAAAATAAAATAAATTAAAAAAAAAAATGTAGATGTAGTGGCCTAAATTTGGGGTAGTGATAATAAAGCTATTCTAACATGAACAGATTTCTGTTAGTGCACTTAAAAAATTCCCTTTAGACTATAACAGACATTTTTTTTAGTAAAGAAAAGCATCTTAATTGGCAAATGCTAATTGGATACCATATCAACAGCTCTGAATTGCAGAGTCGTACTTCTCTGGCTAAAAAGGTTGCACATGGAATCAGAGTCAACTTAATCCCCACAGCTCTTTGGCAGGCTGAGAACAAGGGATGGTCTTTGTGCCTGTTCAGCAAGGGGTTAAATTTGCTGGCACGGCAAAGAGGACGAGATCTGTAATCTTGGGTTTGTTGCTGGATGTTTTTCTCCCAGTTATGATATAGTTTAGTTCTGAAGGTCATACATACTCTTAATAAGACTGCTATTTAAGTCATCTGAACTTTCTGCTGGGGAATTATGATCTCCTATGACTAATTGATGTTGCAGTAGAATTGCATTGATTGATCCTGTTAAATGTGAGCTCCTGGAGCTATGTGGAGAACACTCCTGGTGCCGTGCACAGAACAGTTACGTGTAAGGTGCATATTTCTGCCTGCCTGGCAGGGACTGACTAGTTTCAGTAGTGAAGGAGGAGTCCAGCTGCATGTTACCTGCAGGAGATGGAATATTCCAAACTTACAAGTACATGCAGATGACAGGAATTCTTCCCTGTCTTTTCAGTGTTTCTGAGCTGTGGTTACATGGCCAGAGCAGCTGTGCTGAAAGGGGAGGTTCCATAGTGTAACTTTCCTCATGCAATGTGTGATGGTGAGGGGACTGGAACATCCCTCTGGTGAGGAAAGGCTGAGAGCCCTGGGGCTGTTCAGCCTGGAGAAGAGAAGCCTGAGAGGGGAGCTGAGCAATGGTTACAAATCTCTGCAGGGTGGGGGTCAAGCAGAAGGGACCAGGCTCTTGTCAGTGGTGCCCTGGGATAGGACGAGAGGAAATGGGCACAAACTGGAACCCATTAAGTTCCACCTCCACAAGAGGAGAAAGTTCTTTGGTGTGAGGGTGACTGAGCCTGTCCCAGGCTGCCCAGAGAGGTTGTGGAGTCTCCTTCTCTGGAGAGATTCCAGACCCACCTGGCTCTGTTCCTATGTCCTGGGTGACCCTGCTCTGGCAGGGGAGTTGGACTCGCTGATCTCCAGAGGCCCCTTCCAACCCCCACCATTCTATGATTCTAAATCTTGCAGGTTTTTATATTTCTTCCCCTTCAAAAGCCATGCTGGTGCTTGCGTGAAGAAAACTGGACATAGTTCCTTCTGAGCCTGCTGGTTTTGCTCAGATTGCTGCTCAGAAAGAAACTCCAGCATTTAAAGTTGTCAGTGTTTTCCAGTGCAGATACATTTCTGTCCTGGGGAGTCCTGCTGTGCTGTGAACTGCCACCAACAGCTGACTCAGATCTTCCCCTGCTGGTCGTGCCTGGGGGCTTTGTTAATTTAAGGAGGATTTTCCAAGAGTGGTGATGATTTCAGGTTTCACTTGGCTTTTGTTTTTTGTTTTTTTTTTTTTTTTTCCCCTTGCAGGGTCCTTGGCCACTTTGAGAAACCTCTTTTCCTGGAACTGTGCAAGCACATGTTTTTTGTGCAGTTGCATGAAGGTGAATACATCTTTCGTCCTGGGCAGCTGGATAACAGCATCTACGTGGTGCAGGATGGCAGGCTGGAAGTTTGCATTCAAGAAAGTGTAAGAATTAACTTATTTGCAGCTCTTGAGAGAAATCCTTTGGCAAAGCATATAGGTTGGCGTGAATCAGTAAGCATTGATTAAACTTAGACATTTGAATCATAGCAATTTAGAAGGGATTACTGCCAATCCTTCAGCACCATGATATTTATACAGATCAAGGTTTTTAGCTGTGATCCCTCGTGTCAGATGAGGGAGCAAAGAGTGCTCAGGCTGCTCAGGAATTCTGAAGTGGCCTCACGTACTGTAGTTGGGTGTTTACTGAGGTAGGACAGGGTGCAAGACAAGTTTTGCATAGCCTTGGAAACACTGTCCTTTGGGACAGTGGTTACACCAAACTGGTGGACAGAGCAGGGGAGACCAAGTGCCCTTCACTCCATAACATTGCAGCGTGGTAGTTAATGGGTGTGCCTGAGAGGTGGAGGATTCATAGAATCACAGAATATTTTAGGCTGGAAGGCACCTCTAGAGGTCATCTGGTCCAACCTCCCTGCACAAGCAGGGACATCTCTACCTAGGGCAGGTTGCTCAGAGCCCCATCCAGCCTGACCTTGAATGACTCCGGGGATGGGGCCTCCACCACCTCTCTGGGCAGCCCATTCCAGGGGTCTATCACCCTCAGATTAAAGAACTTTTTTCTAATATCCAGTCTAAACCTCCCCCTTTCCCAGCTTAAAACCATTGCTCCTTGTCCTATCATCACAAACCCTTTTGAGTAGACCATCAGACTCACTTCTGGGTACCCAGAGAAAAGAAATGATGGCTCGTTTTGTGGGTGAGTCTCAAAACACCAAGTGCCAGCCCTTGTGATCCCTTCTGCCAGTTTAGATTTTTAAATTTATTTTGGTTTTTTTCCTTTCTTCCCGACTGAACTCTGGAGCTGAGCTTTAACATGTGGACAGTTTCCCGATGGCTGAAAATGCAGGGGTTGAGTTTGTGAATTATCTTGCACTTGCTGGTTTCTGTCTATTTTTGCATCTTGCTGTTTGTTTTGTACTCTCTTGACATGTCACCCCTCGCTAAAGAGAGCTAATTCTGTCTCAGAGTGAAGGAAGCTGGATGTTTTTTTTAATTGGTTGTTAGATAGCAAAGTCAAGCAGGTCACATCTCCTAGACAGAACTGGCTTTCAGCTTCTTTTAATGAAACCACTTTTAGAATGGTGGTTTAAAACTGGTGCCTTGAATTAGCACATTTCCATCAGAGCAGAGGGTAAAACAAGCATCCCGGTTATAATGGGGGACCTTTGCTTTTAGGGCTGCTCAGAGTATCTGGGAGGACGAGCACAGATTAAGCTTTCTGCAGTGTTGGCAGATATGCAGACCAGGCAGCTGGGAGCCTGCAATAATCTTCTGTCCTACGCTTGCAGGATGGAACAGAGGTGGTTGTTAAGGAGGTGCTGGCAGGAGACAGCGTCCACAGCCTTCTCAGCATTCTCGATGTTATCACGGTAAGTTCCTGAACGTGCAGGTTTCTGCAGTGCTGCTTTATGTCACAGAGCCCCCTGGGGGAAGTGGACTTGGACAAGGAATCCGAATGGAAAATGTTTCTTTGACCAGTTCTTTTCTTCCTTCCAGGCCTTCAGAGCTGTAAACTTAGCTCTGGGGTCTGTAAGTTGGTTGTGAAATGTGTAAGCCTGACAGTGTAATGCAGTGGAATTGGAATTATTCTCTTCTGGCTGGAAAACTGAGGCATGGTTTGATTTGCCAAAGATCCCAAAGCAGTCAGGAGGAGGACCAGGTTAGGGCCCAGAAGTCCAGGCTTTTCCACTCTTTGTTTTGTTACTAACTGAATTTATTTTTCTTTAGTCTAACGAAAATAAATCTGACAGTTGTTATTATTGTAATTATACTGCAAAACCAGTTGATGGATTAAATTTTCTCCTGATTCATTGACGTTGCTGGTGTCCAGCTGAAGGTTGTGCTCTTTGGCAGGTGGCAAGATGAGCTAAACACTGGCTGGTGGCACCTAGGGCCCAAATTGGCGGTGTGGGTTTTGTTTCAGTTGGAATGACAGTGATGGCTTGGCTGAAATGCATTTCTTTAGGAGTATCTGAATTGGAGGTGGTGAATTCATCATCTCTGATAGTACGCTGACACTTCAGGTGCTTACTTGAAGGCTGTTGAGAGGATGCAGGTAATCTAATCAATAAGTTGTTCATATTTGACCTTGGATCATCTTTCCCTTGCTTGGCCGTCACCCTTCATTAAAAGGTGCTGTTATTTTAAGTAGTTTTAATGATTCTGTAAAGTGTTATCTGCTACTTTTAGATACAAGTTTAGCCCTGTAAATACAATTTCCATAAAGCCTATTGAAGGTGCTAAATGATTTTTAAGCTTGGTCACACTTTCTTCCGTAGAAATTAATGGCACGTGAATAATTTGGGCTGGACAAGTCTAGCTGTCAACTCTGTATTAATAGCAGACTTAGAGGTGTCTTTGCCCTTGTTACTTCCACCAGTAAATTCTCTTAATGAGAGTATTCTGAAGAGCAGGACCATTCTATAGGAACATGAATAGGAGCCATGTTCTTTTCCTATATTCTTTTTGATTCAAGAAGAAGAAATTCTTGTATAACAGTGGTTTGTGGGTTTGCTTTTTTTTAAAGGGTTGCTGGCATCAATTTTCTGTTGGGTTTTTTTTTGATTGTTTTGGGTTTTTTAATTCTCAATCTATCTTTTTTTTTTTTTTTCCTCATTACTTATACCCCTGGTAAATAAGAAAATAAAAATTACTAGGACCTAGGAGTAGGGAGTGTGTTGGGTAGAGCTATCAGCACGCAGAAGAGTCTATAACCAAAACCTTAGTAATTTTTTTACTAAAGTAACTTGTTTTCCTTTATTTTCACAACTCTCTCTTCTCCTGTGTTTGCCACCTTCTTGAACTGGTTGTTTTCTTTCTGGTTTTTCACTTCCTTATGCTCCTTGCTGACTTTAGGTACAGGAGTAGCATGAAAATGGGCAAGGAGAGAGAAAGTAGCATTGATCAAAATAAAGAGGACTTCTCAGTGGCATCCAGATTGGTGAAGGAGTCTTAGAACTTCCTGCAGGTACCATAACCTTAATTAATTTTCACTCTGCCACCAAACACGAGGGTCTGACACAAAGAAGGAATGTGTTCAGAGAGGATTTGAGCTGCCAGAGCTGAGTTTGATTCATTTGACTGCTTTTTGTAACACATAATGTCAGGCTGGTCCTCCACTTTGTTGAGAAATGTGCAAGAAAATCGGGGTCACCGCAAGAAGCGGACACTTCTTCTTGTTGGATCTAAAAGACAGGTCACACAAGGTACTTTCTGATGTGATTTTTCCAATGTTTTAAATTGAAAAGTTCCCTTAGATCTACTAAATAGAAAGACAGCAGCTGTGACGTGAGACTTGTTCTGTGTTTCAGTGATTTTGAGAACAGACAAATGCTGCTTTCTCAAAGCTGGAAGGAGAAACTGGAAGCTTTTGAATTTCAAGTAGATGCTAGATAGTAGATCCAAGCAAACACCCTTTCCTGGTGTTTTGGAACCGTTCTGTGCTGTAGGTAATCTGACTCTGAATCGATACTGCCTCGGATATTAAAGGTGTTTCTGAACTGAACATTGTTCAGAGTTAAATGGGACAAATAATGATGGCTTTTGATGCTGACTGCTAGAGTTTTGGGGTTTACTCTTCTTTTTGTCCTCCATGTGGAGATGGTATTTGGAAAAATATGAGCAGGTGGCATAGCTGGAATGAAAAAGAAGAGACTGGGAGGAATATTGATCAGTTGCCAGTGATGGGGGGGGGGGGGGAATGAAAATCTGAGGATTAAAAGAGGCTGAAAAAAAGACGTGGAAAAAAGTGAGCCTGCAGGGCTCAAGTCTGTTTGATTGGCACGGGACAAGCTGGGTGAGGTTCTAAAGATGTGATTGATTGCTGCAAGAACTTTGGGTTGCAGCAGTGCCGGTGTGGTGAGGAGGATGGCAGGCAGTGGGTAAGATAAAATCCAAGCAATGGGAATAAGGAGAATATGCCAGATTTGGGGTACAAAAAGGAGTTCCTGCCCCAGGTGGGAGAATGAGAGAATGGTCTCTCGTTGTGCTGGGGGAGGTTTAGGTTGGATGGTAGGAAAAAATTCTTCACTGAAAGGGTTGACAAGCCCTGGAAGGGGCTACCCGGGGAGGTGGTGGAGTCCCCATCCTTGGAGGATTTTCCAGGACGTCGAGATGAGGTGCTGAGGGATGTGGATTAGTGGTGAGATTGGCAGCATTGGGTTAATGTTTGGAGTCGATGATCTTGAAGATCTTTTCCCCAAAACAATTCTGTGATTCTTGTAGCAGATTTCTTAACCACAATGATTTGCATTTGGCCATTAGCTGTCATCTGGATTCAACTACTGCTTCAGCTGTGGCATTTGTCACCTACAGTACTTCATTTCTGCCCAGCTCTTTGCACAAGATAGAACAGTTACCAGTGTTGAGAACAAAAAGTTCTGTGTTGAAAAAACCCTCATTCTCTACTGATTAGAACTTACCCATTCCTTGTGACCTCAGGGTGTGATTGCAAAATAGTGTAATTTAAACGCGGTGTTCTGACAATTATGGGAACATTTCCTCTTCAGGTTCCTCTGACAGCTTTTAGCATGTTCCCAACCCATTAGCCGTGGTGCTTGGCCCTTTCAACAGCAGGCTGCTCTCATGGAGTGCTTTCAAAAGGGAAAATTGTATGCTGAAAAACTGGAGGGAATGGACTGTTCTTGGGACAAAAAGGGCTGCTGCATCATTATCCATTATTATCCTAAACCTGGTTTTCTGGGAGACTGTCAGCATTGGTTTATCCTCAGACAAGCACTGTTAAGAAAAATACCCAAACACTCTACTGGGTAGAGCACAGACTGTATAAACATGATCTAAGGTGCTTATTTTACCCCCCTTTAATAGCTTCTGGAACACTGTTAAGCTTAATGCTTATCCTTTGTCAAGTGGCTAAAGATTGAACAGATTTCCTTAGTTTTTTATCCCTCTGTATTTGGTATGAAGATTGGTAGAAAATACAGTGGATGGCAAGTACAGTGACGGATGTGCTTAAAAGCAGACTATATACAACTTCATTTACATCTGAGTATAAAGAGAACTCCAAATGAACTTCTTCATCTAAAGACAGGCTTTAAACTGGCCTGTAAAAGAGGAGTGTTGCATTTATTTTTGGGTACAGCAAAAACACAGAAATGTTGTTACTTTCTTTACTTGTTTAAAAGAAACTCAGAAAAACTGAGGACGCCCGGTAGCTTTGCGCTGTAGGGCAAAGAGATGTTTGAGTTTGATTTTTTTTTTTCAAGCTCCTGAGGGAATTGAAATTTTAAAGCTAATAATATCATCCCCAGATTTTATAAAAAGGTCAGCTGAAGTTGGTGTAATTAAGAAATTGGTTCCAATTAATTTAATTTAATTTTAGAACCTGCTTCATCGTGACTTCCAGACCAGCAGGCAGACAGAGCTGTAGCTTTTATTTCCCAGAGTGGTTCGAGTGGTACAGAATGTATCGTTTGGTTGTGTTCTTTAGGCAGAAGTTCCTGTGCAGTGATTGTGTTTAGTTGTCTGACGTTCTGGGAGACTTGTAGATTTTTTTTGGTTTGTAATCAGCATTTGGCATCTGTGTGGTTAATGTTTGGAAAAAATTGCCTTCTGCTGCTCAGGAGGCATGAAAGCTGCAGAAAATGGACAGTGACTGTCCAAGTAGAAACTGCATTTCTTCTCTCACTCCTGCTCTATACCCCTAAAGGACTCCTTATGTCCTAGAAATAGTGGATAGATCAATGTGTCATGTATTGGCAAAGGAATTAATCACTTACTGATCTTCATTTCCACATTCACTAATGAGGTAGAAGGGACGTTGTCTGTAGTTTTTTAGCCAAATGTTTGGCAATAGAGTGTTATTAAAATCTGTTCTGATTTAAGGGGGGAAATCCTAAACCAGAGGCTTGGCTTCAGTGGAAAAAGTCTCTGTATTCTACCCACCTGCAGTTTTATCTTTCATTGGTTTCTTAATTCTCCATCTGTTCTTCGAGCAACTCAGAATGGTCCAGACCTGGTTTATCTCAAGTGGAGAAGCTGTTTGGCTTTGTCATTTAGAATGTTTCATGTATCTATGGATTTATATGGAGATACATATCTTAGAACACAAGAAGTCTGCCTGGGTTTTGTCTCATTCCTTTATGTATGTCATTGCTACACAGTTTGGTTATTCCTGTTGATTGTGTGTCTGTGATCGTTGCTGCAGCAAATAGCTTGGTTGTCAGTACAGATCCTAAAATCAACAACAAAACCTCTTCTCTCTGCAGTTTTGAAGAGCTGGAAGCAGAACTACTTCTGAAGCCTGGCTTTGTCTGTAGTAGAAGTGTAACAGAGTTGACAGAGTAACTGGTTCTTCTTGACTTGACACACCTTGTAGCTCTTCTTCTTCTACCTCTATCCCTGGGGTGACTTTGCTGACAGCTCTGGTGTGAATTCACTTAACTGTAACAAGAGCTGACAGAGTAACTGGTTCCTCTTTACCTGACACACCTTCTTGTAGCTCTTCCTCTACCTCTGTCCTGCTGTGACTTGGCTGACCATGCTGGTGTGAATTCACCTGACCATGCTGCCCTCGTTACACCACTTGCAGGCTGTGAAACACGAGGCTTTTTGTGGTCAGATGCTGTCTGCCGAGAGTAAACAATATCAAAGCAGAGATCTGAGAAGTGGTTGGGAAGAAATTGGGGCAGATAATTAACATGGTGTCTCTGAAACTTTCTGTTAGGGTCACCCTGCTCCTTATAAAACGGTGTCAGCCCGAGCAGCCGTTCCGTCCACTATACTGCGACTTCCAGCGAGTGCTTTTCAAGATGTCTTCCAGAAATACCCTGAAACTCTTGTTCGAGTGGTACAGGTGAGTGTCGTGGTTCAGCAGAGTTGAGGGTGGGGGATCATTCTGATTTCAAAGTTACAAGGAAGACATATTGAAGTTCGGGCTCACCATCCTATTGTGGATACGGAGCTATTCACTGTAGCTTCTTTTCAAGATTTGAAGTAGTTCTGCTGCACTTCTTGCACACAGAGCCCTTGGATTAATGATCTTGGCATTAATCACATACAGGAAGAGATAATTAATGTATAGATACATACACTCAATCAGTTTCTGCATGTGATAGTCTCTTGAATCAGCCTGACCTGCACTTTAAGGTCCTGCTGGAGTAAAAAGTGCTGGCATGGGCTCTGCATCATAGCTATGCACCAGGAAGGCTTCAGAATGGCTTAGAGTATGAAAAGGTGGTCATGTATCCTGAAAAAGGACTGATGTACCCTCAGAAGCTGTTTGTGAGGGCTGATGCTTTGTGAAATTCCCCAAATTCAGACCGCCGTGTGTTTCCACTTCAGAAGGAGCTGAGGTTTGTGTTATTTTTCAGTTGACCTCCCCTCTCTCTCAAGGTGAGCAAGCAGGTCCATCTTGTACCTCCTGCAGGTGGAAGCTCAGGCAGGCACTTGTGTATTAGTGATTTCAGTTTGGAGAGTTTGCCAGTGGTGCATTGTCCCACGGGTATCATAGTGAAATGGGGGCACGTGACAGAATCACTGAATGTTCAGGGTGGGAAGGGACCTCTGGAGATTGAGTCCAACCCCCCTGCCAGAGCAGGGTCACCCAAGGCAGCCCACACAGGAACAGAGCCAGGCGGATCTGGAAAGTCTCCAGAGCAGGAGACTCCACAACCTCTCTGGGCAGCCTGGGCCAGGCTCTGACACCCTCACAGTGAAAAAGTTTTTCCTCCTGTTTCTGTGGAACCTCTTATGCTGCAGCTTGCAACGTGTCGTTGACCTAATGTGTCATTCTGGTTTGTCCTTTTGTTTTACTGTCACTTTGCATCTTTTTGTCCTTGCAAACTGCTCTGGTCTCTGGCTGTCTTATGAGTGACATGTGAACCCCTGATGGTTGAGGAGAACAGCTCACGATTCCAATTTATTCAATTCCGTGAGAGCTCACACCAAAGAAAAGAGGGCTTAAGAGTTCAACTAAGCTGCCAGGGCAGAGGAAGGTCGGGTGGCAGGGCTGTCCTGTGTTCGTTTATTCAGTGTTTATGTCAAACATTCATTCATTTATGTCACCCAGAGCAGTAGCACAGCCTCTGTCTGGGGAAAGCTGCAACTCTTTTTTTATTAACGAGGAGTAAATGGAAGCAAATGCTTTTATTTAAAGGAATGTTTATTATCAGTGTTTACAAAACCCAAAAAGCATTGTTCAGTGTCTGGGAGTAAGACTTCGGGTTCTTGTGCCATCAAATGGTTGTGAAGTCTTTGGTAAATCACTTGAATCTATCAATGTAGCAATTTATCAACCGCTAGTAAGGAATTTCAGCTTAGGGTGCAGTCTGTTTCCTGCGGTGCCTTCAGGTGCTCTGGGGCTTTGCTGTGCCTAAATGCAGGAACCAGTGTGGGAGAATGCTGAATCCATTCCTGTTCTTGATTTCCCATTTCTAGATCATCATGGTGAGGCTGCAGAGAGTGACTTTCCTGGCTTTGCACAACTACCTCGGGCTGACGACGGAGCTCTTCAGTTGTGTGAGTCTGGGGTGCATTTTACCCGCTCTTCCTATGCGGCCTGGCTGTCACTTGGCACTGAGACCTTCTCCTTCCAGCAGATCTGAAAGCAAATGTTACATATTAATTTAATAATGAGAGCACTGGAGAAGTAAGGTGCTTGTTCTAACCAGCCCATAAAATCTCACCGGTGCTGATGCCTGGGGAACTGGGCAGGGAAACTTCAATTTCAGAAGACTGAAGAAGTGCATCGCTTCAGACTGGTGTCTGTGCGCTCACCTCTCTACGTCCAACGGTCCTGAGCTGACACGGGGTCACTTCTCCCTGTAACAGTTCAAAGGATGCTGTGCCCTTGCTGGAGGAGGATCGGGTCAGGGAATACTTAAGCAAACTGGACATACATGAGTCCACGGGCCATGATGGGATGCTGAAGTGCTGAGGGAGCTGGCGGGTGTCATTGCAAGCTCACCCTTGATAATCTTTGATCGCCACAAGTGGGAGAAGTCCCCCAGGGTCAATCCAGGCTCCCGTCCTGTTCACTGTGTGGTTGACGATTCCCTTTTCACCTCTCTCCCTGCAGCAGAGCCAAGCCATCCCACTCGTCTCGGTGACAAGTGTCACATCTGGAGGAAGTTCGAGCAAAGCAGTAAAAAGACAAGTGTTTAATGTACCCGAGGAAGAGCGCGGAGAAAAGTTTGAAAAAGCTGGGGATGTGCTGGAAATAGGTGATGTTTCTGGAAATGCCTAGCAACTCTCCTTTGTGATGTTCTTTAATTGTTGTGCTACTGATCAGAGGAATTTTATTTGATTGGACTAATTAGGGATTGTCTTAAATTGGTTTCAGGTATGAAGTCTTTGGATAGTCCTCAGCTTTAATAGGACATCATGGCTGTGTTGTTAATGATAGGGAGGGGTGGGGAGCAGGGAGGAAAAATGTGGCTCCTAATGTTGAAGCTGTGAAAATTCTGAGCTCTAGATATGAGCAGAAGAGCTGCTGGATATGTGTAGGTGTTTAGGCTGAAGTGTCAGTGTGGAAGCTAAACCTGCGGCAATAGATTGAGTTGAATTTTACCTCTGAACCTGAAACAAAAATTCAATTAAATCAAAAGCAGGAAGCAGGTTTAAACAACATTTAACTTTGGTGTTGCAAAAACTTGAACCCAGCCTTTAATAAGTTTTAAAAGTGGGTAGTGAGAGATTCTTGCTGTCAGTGACATCTATTTTATTAGGGAGTACCTTGTGTTTACCTTCGTGTAACTAGTTCCTAAATTTCAGATGCGTTGAAGATTTCTGGTACAGAAAACTCTGAGCACATTTTCAGAAGAAGCCTCTCTTCACCTCCCTGTGCAGGGTCTGCAGAGACTTCCAGTAAGTAGTGCTTGGCAAAACTGTGGCAAATCCGCGGCGTATGTGATGATAAGGGGGAAGACACGTGCTCCTTGCAGCACTGAGTTAGTTTCCCTGTTTGTTCATCTTGCAGTACTACCAATTCCGAACTCATTTGTCAAAAATGTATTTTCTGAAGAAACAAATGGGCCATTATCTACGAGAACATTCCCATGCTGGGGAACGTACAGTAATTTGGCTACCGAGAGATTTGCAAATGAAGAGCTTTTATTAATTGTTATAACTGAGAGTGAGTGAGTTAAGATGATGTGCTATCATCTTTTGTGCAAAAGATGACACACGATTCTTGCTTCCCTGATTGTCCCTAAGAGCACATTATATGGCTGTGTTGCTTTTAGAAGAATTCCTTTTGAGTGGGTAATGAAGGTGATTTATCACTGAATGCTCTGATGAGACATTTATGAGGCTGAGCTGTTTTGATACTGCAATATTCACTTTGGTGAACTTCAGCTGTCTCCACTGAAGACATCTTCCTCTGAGCCAGTTGTTTAGGTCGTCTTTATGTCCAGGGTAGAGGAACTGGAACTGCTTGGGTGAATCACAGAAGGAAGGCATCTGTCTCTCGTTAGCTGGGTACCAAACGAGCTGTCTTGAGGTAGAGGTAAGGTCATGCTTAGGTACTCTAGTCCTTACGAAGATACTGTTAAAAGAGAAGCCATATAGAGATTAATCAGTGCAATAAAGGTAGCTTGGATACATTAGAAGAGACCTGTATTGCTTAGGAGATAAGAATGTACTGTGAGGAGTTAGTGTGGAGACAAGGAGAAAGGAGGGGGCAGGCTGAAGGAGCTCTCGGTGTTCAGAGCTTTCTCCAATGTGAGTTTTCTAACACTTGTTGCTATCAGGTTAAATTGGTGATATGAAGAGAAGAGAGACAGGGATCTGCTGGAGAGAGTCCAACAGAGGCTATGAGGATGATGAAGGGACTTGAGCATCTCCCCTGTGAAGAAAGACTGAGGGAACTGGGGCTGTTTGGTCTTGAGAGGAGACTGAGAGGGGATCTTATGAATGTCTGTAAA
>JANHGN010018000.1:19601-36689 GCA_024605025.1 Megaceryle maxima
GACTTTCAAGCCCCACCTGGCTCTGTTCCTGTGTGGGCTGCCCTGGGTGACCCTGCTCTGGCAGGGGTGTTGGACTCGCTGATCTCCAGAGGTTCCTTCCAACCCCCACCATTCTGTGATTGTATGAGAGAAGAATGGGCAGTTACTTTGTTTTTAACAGTAGAGAGCCAGTTCACTGCCCCTTCAGTTTCTGCTGTCCAAATGTACAAGGCCCCAGTTATATTTTTCACAACTTCCACGTGTCCAGAGGGATGGATGTGACCGAGAAGTGGGATTTTTGGCTAGTGATAAGTAGATCATTTCTGAACCAGGGGAACAAATTAAGGGGAAATACTGACCTGCCCCATGCATGACTTGGCTTTATTTTCATACATATTGGCTTGGTTTGCACTCTGCCTTCCAAAATCTGCCAGCAGACTTGATTCCGTGGTGAATGAAGCGCCACTTACTCTGAACAGAGCCATTTCTCCAGGTACATAAAGCAGGTCAGGGAGATCTGCCTGCTCAGCCCTCTAACACTTTTAAGGTAGAGTCCTTGCACGTGCTTAGAAGCCTTTATGTGGAGGGATCCCTCCATACCTAACAGCGAACGTGTCCGTTCGTCCTTCCTTTCTCCTTTTGTGTGTCATAGCAGTTATGTCATGTAGACAGCTTAGCAGAGAGAGCAAGTGAATTTTTACTGTCAGAAAGAGCATTTCTAATTGGGTAATTATGATTGCCTCAGTTAATGGAGCTGATTTCTGGTTGCTGTGCTGAGGTTACAGTCACTCTTTAGCCTGCATGGAAAATATCTTGACATCTGTAATCAAATGATCAGGATCTTGCTTCAGATTCTGTTCACTCCCTTACTGTGTGTTCAGACTCCATGGAAAGCAACATCTGTGTTTGTGACTGATTCAGAGAAAAAAGAACTGTCCGTGACTAGTCCCACAGGTGCTGTTATCTCAGCGTCTCTTTGATTTGCTTGGCTCATGAGAATTAACAAAAACTGCTAAAAATGACTTTGGGGAAAACATTTTTTTTGCCTCAGTTGTTCCTGGGGTTCATTTGTTCTTCTGGTTTTTGTGGGGCTGTCTAATTTGAAATGTAGCAGTTGTACAGGTGAAGTAGGATCTTGGTGACTGAGGATACTCTGTTTTTAAGCGTATTAACCCTTTAGGTGGAGAGAGATTTCAAGAAGTCATGTGGAGTATCTGGGCTGGTGGATGGAAGAATTAGATGAATAAAATAATGAATGTTGGTAGAGGAACTTTTGTATGTGATAACTTCATCAGTTTTATTGCTCCTGGAAGTTGTGTTCCCAGCTTAATTCTGTAAAGGTTAAATAGCAGCTATCTTTTATTGGTGTGTTGGTTGGGGTTGGTTTTTCATTTTTTTAACAAGAATAAAGAGAAGCTGCTTTTCCTTCTTCTAAACTGATGCCATCACCCCCGAGCATATGTGCAGGAGCGTGGGACCGCCCGCGTCAGGAGAAGCAGGTAGTTCAGCGAGCGAGCCCTCGGCAGGGGAGAGGCAGCTGAGCTCCTGCCAGGGGCGACGTCAGCTGCCACTGTCACAGCAGTGACTTCCCTGCCAGCAGCGTGGGGACACCGACGAGCATGTGTTCATCTCGCAGGCCCTCGTTCCACTCTTGAGTTTCCCACTGCCTTCTGTTCTTTTGACTCAAAGCTTGTTCTGCTGGATCCTTTCTATCTCCCATTTGAGCAACAAGACAGTTTAATTAATCGCTGTGTGGGAAGCTTCCATCTACAAAGACTTCTTTCAGTAGAAGTCTAGTAGACGGAAGCTTCCACTCTTAGGATGCCTCCTCTTTTTCCTCTCTCTGATTGTTTTAGCTCTGATATGCAGAGCTCTGTAGGGGATGCTTTTCCTGCCTGTGTGCCCATTGTCAGATTGTTTAGGTTTAACCTGACAAGTGTGTGTTTAGACTTAAAATAGACTTGGTGTATTGGGGCTTAGGAATTATCCTGCCACTCTGATTTGTGGGGCGGCATCGTTGACAGGTAGTCAAAGCAGCCCATCTCCATCTGGAGTTCCACGCTGCTACTTCCACTACCCCAGCTTGGTTTGTTTATAACTAATTCAGGGTCTTTAACACTGCAGTGTGTATGAAGTTAGTTAGTTAGTAGCATCAACAGCTTTGTTTTTCAGTGTGGTGGTTTCTTGGTTTCCTTACAGCTTTCAAGTTGTGCAGATCATGATCTTCAGGTCAACTTGTTGGGTTTCTCATTTGGAAGCTGATCATTAAATGATGTTATGACCCCAGTGGCAGATGTGGATTTGCTATGTGTAAAAACTTGTTTATATTTGTAGATAACATGGAAAAGAGTATTCTGAGGTACATCTCCATCCTTGGGACAGTAGGAGTCTTTCCTTGTCCTAGCTGGGGTGGACGCAGGAGTCAAGCTCCTCCAGAAATAAAATAATTGCATTTGTAAATTTACATTTATAGACAGCTCTGCATGGGAAGATAATATTTTCACATGATCACTGTGTCACAAGGCTGTGCGTAGAGGGCAGCTCCTGGTTTCCAAAAGGCAGTTTTCCAAAGATCAGGACAATCCTGGGCAAACTCAAGTGTATGTGTAGAGAGCGGGGGGTTGGGGGAGGAATTCAGAATTAAAAATTGGAGCCCTTTCAGAGTTTATTAGGTAACAAAATTCAGCAGTCAGGAAAGACAATTGCTTTTCCTAAGGGCCCATTCTACTTTTGAGCAGCAATTTGTGTTGAAAAAGCGGAAGTATAAAACCAATGTAGTCTCAGGAAGAAAAAGGCATAAGGGAGACAATGTAATCTTTCCTGAATACAGTGTATTTTTGATACATATTAGACCCAGCAATATGAGAAAAATTATTTTTAGGTTTATTTGTTAAAGGAAATTGCAATCTGTGCATCATTCTTAAACTCATCTGTAAATCATCAGGCTGATCTCTGGGTATCCTGTTGAAGGTAATCAAATAGGAAGCATTTCCCAGTTTTATTGGCTTTATCAATTTACCCCAGGTAAGTTCCTGGAAGGCTGAGGAACTAATAATTAAGATGTATTAAAATTGGGAAGTAAGGAACATAAGTTATTATTTAATGAATGAATTTGAAGGGAGACCTGTAAGGGAATTCCTTTTGTATCCATCGGCACGTGACGCTCAGTGAAAATTTGGACAAGTTGTAGAAAAGATCTGAAATTATTTTAGGCATTGGGGGGAAGTTTTCTGTGAAGAGACCTCAAGAAGTCATAATATTCTCCCTATGAAAGCTCTTGTAATATACTGGGTACAAAAAAAAGTTCCTTGGTTTGATGGAGGAAAGGTTAATAAGAGTAATTTCTTGAAAATAATGAGGAAAATTGTTTGGTGGATTTGCCTCTTCTTCAGATCCAAATGATTCTGTTTTGTCTACCCCAAAATAATTATTGTAGTCTGTACAAGAGTGGATGTGGGAATTTTCAGACCTATTGTACAGATGAGCTCAGATGAGAAGATTTCAAGTCCCCATGAGATCTTTCCAGGCCAAAAGGAATGAGGAAATAAATAAGAATATGAGGATGCCACTTGCTATTTTATCCTCAGCTTCAGAAACAAAGAAACCCCCAGACAAACCATTGCTCAGCTTCGTGTACTATCTGCTGTTTCTGAGAAACTGCCATAAGGGAGATGCTTAAAAAAAAAAAGACTTTTTTTTTTTTTTGTGTGTGTGTTTTTTTTCCATTGCTTGTAGATAATTCCAGTGGTGCAAAGTCAGACATGGACATGGCTTATGAAAGAGCCCGAGTGCACTTTGGCTCAGAGGATGCTGCCAGCAGTCCTGCTGTGGGCAAGGTAGGTCCTCACCCTGGGAGAGCCCAGCACATTTTTTTGCATTGTGCTTTCTCATGTCATTAGTCTTGGAGTAATTTCAATGGTTTTGCCCTTACTTTGAAAGGTTGTCCTCGCAGCTCTGTGAGAGTTGTGATATTTGGTCTTGTATTACTGTGTTAACTGGTAGTTGCTTCAGTAGGTTTTGGTGACTGTTGAGGGTTTTTAGTGTGGATCTTGAAACTCTGTGGGATTCCCTTGGCAGTAATGGGGAAGCACTGCTGCAGCTTCTGCATTTTAGGTGTTGCTTTCCTCTGACTCATGCAAAACATTACGTGGAAAGGTGAATTTGTCACTGTTTGTCATTATTTGTGAGAACGACTTGGCAGCAAGGAATTAAAAACCCCTATCAGCTTGTGAACTTCTGTGAGTTCTCAGTCACAATTTATAAATCTGTTTTTCTCTCTGTGGTCTGGTTTTTATGAATTCTGACCTGGAAATTGAGAGCACAAAAATGCTCTTGAATTATAAAACTACAACCCAAAATCTGAAGGGAGATCGTAGCTCAGTGTGACCTTGATGGACACTTTTACCTTTTCCCCCATCTTTGTCCATGGTGTTGATCAAGTTTTGGTTCTATCCCACTGACAGCTGCCCTGTTTCTGAAAAGTCTCTTACCACAGCTTGTGAAAGGGAAGAAAGAATGAGTAACTTTGTCTGACTTCAGTGTCAAGCTTTGCAGAAAAATACAAGGCTAATGAAGCTAGCAAGCTGTTGCTTTTTTTTTTTTTTTTTTGGAAATGTAGCTTTCTTTTTCCTTTTTTTTTTTTTTTTGGGAGGCCACCAGTTGTGGTGGAGAGAGAACACAAATGATATGGCAAGTTTTTGCTGGGTGGGTGCCAATTCTAACATTTAAACCAACACTTGTTGTGGATCTGTCCTTTGCAGTCGATACTGAAGAAGACGGTGACGGTGTCAGAAACTCCTTTGGCCATTTTCCACTATAGTGCTGTGCAGGATTCCTGTAACAGCAAACATATCGATGCCATCGTCGAAGCGGCGAAGAAAGACCTTTCAACCTTGATGAAACTCGATGTAAGTTATTGGAGGAAGAAATGGCTTTGGTTTGGCATTTCATCTCATTCTGCCAGGCACTAAAAATTGTCTCCCTAGTACGCTGCGGACTAGCTGAATGTTTTATCCTCTACCCTGTTGAAGTTATTAGCAGGGCTGGAATAAATCAGAATTATTCAGCCTTTGAAAAGGCTGTACTGAAATGTACAGCATGAGGCTTTTCTAGCCATGGAGGGATCTGCCTGTATGAGAAGCAAATGTGCAGTTTCTGCTGCTCTGTAGTTCTGTGCTCTCGCCCGCTGCGTGAAGAAGCGATGTAGAAAGGTGTTCAGGTGATTGCTGAATCTGGTCTGAGAGCCTCAGTTGCTTTGGGGAGTTGATTCTCAGTGTCTGGCCGGTGGCTCTTGGAGCATCGCAGAGCCCGGTGTCTCTGCCGTGCCCTGTCCAAGTGAAGTGCTTGGTGCCCTCAGCCCCTGCTCATCACCTGCCCCTTGGTGGAAGGAATAAAAATGTTTTCATCATTCCTCCGATTCCAGCTGCATTTCATGACAGAGGGGGCTCTGCCTGTGCAGCTAATCTGACACTTTGGGAAAGCTGTACCTCTGTCTGTAGAGCTATGAAGATGCTGAAGGGGCTGGAACATCTCTCTGGTGAGGAAAGGCTGAGAGCCCCGGGGCTGTTCAGCCTGGAGAAGAGAAGCCTGAGAGGGGAGCTGAGCAATGGTTACAAATCTCTGCAGGGTGGGGGGTAAGCAGAAGGGGCCAGGCTCTTGTCAGTGGTGCCCTTGGGATAGGACGAGGGGCAATGGGCACAAACTGAAACCCATTAAGTTCCACCTCAACATGAGGAGAAACTTCTTTGCTATGAGGGTGACAGAGCCTGGCCCAGGCTGCCCAGAGAGGCTGTGGAGTCTCCTGCTCTGGAGACTTTCCAGACCCACCTGGATCTGTGGGCTGCCCTGGGTGACCCTGCTCTGGCAGGGGGGTTGGATTCGCTGATCTCCAGAGGTCCCTTCCAACCCCCACCACTCTATGATTCTGTCCAAATCAGCCACAGACACCCCAGTTTTATTGCAGCATATATTTCAGCATTGGAAGCCTGTTGGTGCTGCCAGAGGCCTGGGCACGGCGGCTGCAGCTGCCACCTCTGCTTGAAGAGCTCTCCCCAAAGGACACTTGCCAGAATTAAAAAGATTTCATTTTTGGATTTCAACATTCCCTGCTGATTTCCAAATTATTCCCTTTGTAACTTCAACATCTTGGTTGTGATCCTTCAGCTACCAGTGGTGAGGCTCAAGATACCCGCTCCATGCTGTCACTGATGTGACTCAGGGTCGTGGCACTGTCTCTTACTGTCTCATTACCTTAATTTTTCATTTTTTGTAAGGCATTTACATCCTTGTGAAAAGCTACAGATTATTTTAGAAGAAATTCTTGTTACAGATGGAGGAATGTAGGACTAGGTACTTTCCTCTTGGACACTGCCATGGGAGAGAAGTTTATATCCAGTGCACAACTGGTATCTTCTTTTTTACAACTATCAGACCAGGAACAAAAATTCCAAGGTCACTGAAGCCACCAATTACAGCACTTTTTTGTTTGGTTGGTTTGGTTTTAAACTGAATCTAGAATAAATTCCTCAGTAACTAACAAGTAAACAGATTAAACTTGACGTTAATTGAACAGTGTTCTTAAAAGGCAGTGTCTAATAGGTAATGTTTTTAACATGAAGATCTAAATAATAATGAAATGAGGTAAGCTTTTCAAATTTTGATATTATAGCAACTCAGTTTTTCCTATAAAGAACCTGTAGCCCAATGCTAGAAATGCCATTTACAGATCAATATTAATTTTTTTTCTATGCAGGATAGCAAGAGTTGATTCTTCTCCAGGCAATGGAAGAAAAATCTTATTGTGTTAAAAATGTTTCTGTTCAATACTACTTATATAAAGGAAGAAAATGACTTCTGTAAGCTCTTCTCTTAAACTCACCTCAGATCTTTCATTTCTTAGCTGGCTGGAGGCATTTTAAATTGTCATTTTTCAGACCAGCCAATCAGTGTGAATAAAATCAGGATGGTTTGATGACAGATGGTGGTGGGTTTGGGGGTGGGGTTTTTTTTGGTTGTTTTGTTGTTTGTTTTTTCCTGAGTCTGAGAGAGAGAGGGAGGAGGGGATAATTGACTAGAGGAGAAAGGAAGTATTATTCCAAAAGACCTTAGGTATCTGACTTCAGAATTAAGAATTTCTTTTAAGTACCTTGAATCCCTTGGATCTCTGTCATGAATGGTTTTCAGTCTCATACAACTCTTACATGTGTTCAGCTTTGTCTGCAGTTATGATATGAGAGTTAAGTGCTGCTTCTTCTGCCTGAGTTATTGGGGAATTGCCTCGGACAAAAAAGATTATTTGTCTGTCCCAGTTATTACTGCTTTGGCTTATTGTTTACAAGTGGTTTGTGCTTTCACTTCTGCATCCTAATTGTCTGCTAATTTATTGTCTATTGTAGTAATGCAAAAGGGGGGGAAAAAAAAGTTGCAGTGAAACTGATTTTGTTGTGCTGGTGACTTTTTTTCCTAAAAGGTTGTGGCTGGAGGGGATCAGTGCAAAGTTTTTTAGCTGGAACCCTGTAACTGTGCAGTGCTGACTTGGGCTTTGCTGGTCTTGCCCACTCAAGAAAGGAGATACTGGACAGGATGGGTTGTGCCCGTGATCTTGTCAACTCTTTTATTTGTTAATCAGGGTAGTAATAGCACAGAAAAGTAGGACTTCAAGGACTGCTTGGAGGTCATTTGGGCTCTTTTCATGCCCAAGGCAGAATCAAATAGTGCTAAGTCATTTCTGGCAGGTTTTTTGACTGAGCTGTTCTTAAAGATCAATGATGAGGACTTCACAGCTTTGCATGCCATCTATTCCAATACTTAGTCTTAGACATGAAGAAAATCTTTGCAACCAGTTTTATTAGAGCTAATGCAGCCAGAGAAAGCCATTGATAAGTAGAGCTCATTAGGGAGCTTGCATTGCCTTACTGTGGGATCCTTTTATAGTTAAAACTTTGTCTTTAAGAAGAGGCAATGCCCTCCAACCAGAAGTCTATAAATGTAGAAAAAATATAGAAATTAATGGAGTTGATATTGCTGAATTGAAATATTTTGTCAGGTGCTTGTCAGGTTCTTTGCATTGACTATGTTCCCATGGAACAGATTGGTTTCAAGAAAACTATTTTTTGGATGAAAATCTGTTCTTTTTATCAAGCTGTAGGTGTAAAGAATAATTCTGATTGTTTCACTTGCTCTATTTTATTTTATTTTATTTTTTCAACTAAAAATGAAAAGCGAAAAACCTGGCATAACAAATTACAATGGTAAAATGTTTACATCTCTGCTGTACTGTTTTTCTGCTGTAATAAGGTTAATGACTGTGGGCAGATTCTGCTGTGCTGCTTGCACTGGATTGTGTCTCACCGTGCGTGCATCTCTCTTGCTTTTACTCCTCCTGTCTCTGAACACAGCAGTGTCTGGCTTTGCCTTGCAGAGGTTAAGCTGCAAGACTCCAAAACTTCTCTGTCACTCTTTAATGTAACACAAGAATCACGTAATTGAGCCTGGGATTTTGCCCCTACCAGTTTGGAAGATGATAATAAAATGTTTTGCTTCTGAAGATTTGCTGGTTTGGGTGAAAGTTTTGCCAAAGCAAAGGTTGCTTGAAACATAGAATGGTGGGGGTTGGAAGGGGCCTCTGGAGATCATCGAGTCCAACCCCCCTGCCAGAGCAGGGTCACCCAGGGCAGCCCACACAGCAACAGAGCCAGGTGGGTTTGGAAAGTCTCCAGAGCAGGAGACTCCACAGCCTCTCTGGGCAGCCTGGGCCAGGCTCTGTCACTCTCACAGGGAAGAAGTTTCTCCTCATGTTGAGGTGGAACTTCCCATGTTTCCCCTTGCTGCCATCACCTCTTGTCCTATCCCAGGGCACCCCTGACAAGAGCCTGGCTCCTTCTGCTTGACCCCACCCTGCAGAGATTTGTAACCATTCCTAATGAGGCGTTAGGGTTTGTTGGTGCCTGCACATGGGATGCCAAACTGTATGGGCAGTTCTTTTGAGCTGTTGGTTGTCTGTGTGCTCAGGATTATGGTGGTGACCAGCTTTGGAGACAGAAAGGAGTCTTCTGATCAGCAGATGCACCTAAGCTGATCAGGCCCTTGCCATTGCAAAGGTTTGGGTTGAGCTTTTGGAAACACCCTCCCTCCCACGTGCATTTCGGTCACGAGGAAAATTCCCACTCTCCTGTGCAAGCCTCGTGTGCACACGCACAAGAATTCATTACTTTGGGGAAACTTTTTGGTCTGCAGTGCATATGAGAACCTGCTACACATGCAGAGCACAGCTGGGCTGTGTGACCAGGGAAGGGTGGTGATTAAGCAAGCATTAGATCATCGTGTCCAGTTCCTCCATGATGTAGACAGTCTCCTCTAGTTTCACCTTCCTTTGATAATAACTTCTTACTTCATGATTTTCATGCCAGCTGATACACATCTATTTTTGTTACAGACCCTTAAAAGAGTCTGGAGGCAAAACTGGCAAATACAAAATCCTTAAGAATCTCACTCTCATCAACTGAAATGAAACCTTTTTTCTTTTTTTTTGCTTCAGGAAGAAATGTCTGTTAGGTAGAGACACAAAAATCATCCACCATATTTTAAAGAGATTCAAGTACTTCATCCTTAGTAATCATTACTTTTATTTGCTTTGTTTGGATCACGTGCCTGGATCTGTACATGTGCACAGACAAGTAAATTGTACCCCCCACTCCTTTCTTCTCCAGAATCCCTCGTTGTTGAATGGCAAAGTGACGCTGCACGAGGTTACTGCTGGGACTGTGCTGTCGAGGCAAGGAGATCAGGTGAGTGAGCATCACCAGAGAGCAGAGAGAACAAAAGTCTGGTTGTCTCTGCCCCCCAACATAAGGGATTTGTACACAGTGATCATAAAGAAAAAATCCCCACCTGCCCCCTCCTAAGCCTTCTCTTCTTGAGGGTAAACAATCCCAAGGCTCAGTCTTTCTGCATGTGGGGAGTAGCACTGTAGCCAGAGCAGAAGTCTGGTACCTGTCTGTTTTCAGCTCTTACTTGCCTTCAGGAGAAGGTCTGGGGTGTCATACCCCAACCTCCCTTCCTGGGGAGCTCTGGGGTGTCATACACACCCCTTCCTGGGGAGCTCTGGGGTGTCATACACACCCCTTCCTGGGGAGCTCTGGGGTGTCATACCCCAACCCTTCCTGGGGAGCTCTGGGGTGACATACCCCAACCCTTCCTGGGGAGCTCTGGGGTGTCATACACACCCCTTCCTGGGGAGCTCTGGGGTGACATACCCCAACCCTTCCTGGGGAGCTCTGGGGTGACATACCCCAACCCTTCCTGGGGAGCTCTGGGGTGTCATACCCCAACCCTTCCTGGGGAGCTCTGGGGTGTCATACCCCAACCCTTCCTGGGGAGCTCTGGGGTATCAGAACCCACCCTTCCTGGGGAGTTTCAGAGACCACGTAACCTTCTTGTTGTGCCCCATGCTGTGGGCTTTCAGTGATGATGCTCAGTTGCACTGAAGTGTTTTTTCTCCCCATATGACAGAGATCCAGTGTTATTTGTTTATAGCAAAGTGTCTTTAGGATAGAACGAGGTTCATTTATAATGATACTGTGTAAATGGACAAGCTTATGCAAGGCAGATGAGGGCCAGCTCCCATTACAGCACTGCTGCATCCTGCTCTGCTGAACCACGATGTCCCTCATCACGCTGCTGTGATTACCCCATTATCTCCATTCTGTTGTTATTTCTTGAGATCTTGCAGATGCAGCCTTCATTTTTCATAACCCTACAAAGAGCAACACATTTTTCAATATTGTGGCTGCTTAGTTTTAAATATTCATAACCTGCTTTTAATAATTCACTAGCGTGTCTTATTTTATCACCTAATTGTTCAAAAAACTATAGGGAGCTTTCTGGAAAACAGATTGGTCATGATTGTACTGTCAGTGTGATAATTGCTTTTAAAATCTTTGGGGATTTTATTGAGCTCTTCTTCCATTTTCTCCAGGATGTTAATGTTTGCTTTGTGGTGTCGGGGATGCTTCATGTTTACCAACGGAAGATAGACTCGGAGGAGGACACCTGTCTGTTCATTACCCACCCAGGAGAACTCGTAGGTCAGCTGGCTGTCCTGACTGGGGAACCACTGATCTTCACCATCAAGGCCAATCGAGACTGCAGCTTCCTCTCTATTTCCAAGTCCCATTTCTATGAGTGAGTTGTGCCATGAAAACATAGATTGATTATATATTTTTTTCTTATGGCCATTCTGAACAGATGTGAGTGGTGGATGTAAGTGTGGTGTAGTATCACAGAATGGTAGGGGTTGGAAGGGACCTCTGGAGATAGAGTCCAACCCTCTTGCCAGAGCAGGAAAAAACCAGAGCAGATCACACAGAAATACATCTCCAGAGAAGGAGACTCCACAACCTCTCTGGGGAGTCTACTCCAATACTGCTACAACACATCCAGCAGCAAACCACATAGCTTATGTGAGGGTTGTGAGTGCCCAGAGGAGCTCTGGTCCATCTATCAGATGGCAAGAGTTAATGCAGGGAACATGGTGATATTAAATGTTGCTACCACCTTTGTTCCAGATTTATAGAGCACTTCACCCAATGGGGTGTGATTTATGACCCAAGGCTCATGTACTTTGTAATGCAAATGAAGAAGTCTGGCCAGAGCCTGTGCTTTGCTGGGTTAAGTGCTTCTTTGGCCCTTTCTCTTAAGATTCCTTTTGGCTGGAGAACCACCCCAGTTCTGTTTCCAAACACAGCCCAGGCTGTTGGGTGTGATTGGTCTTGGTGTAACTGTAGGTTTTCAGTGCTCACTAGTAGAACAGGTCAAGCAATGATGCTCCTGTGCAAGACAGGTTCCTCTCCACACCTTCAAAGCAGTACATGACTTGTGAGTGAATGTTTAAAGGGGGCTATAGGTATTTCTTAATGAAAGTCCCAATATGATGACTGCAGTTAACCTCATTGTCCACTAGTAACGATTAATGCCCTCAATTTATTTCATGATCCTATTGTTAAGCCTCACTACTAGTTCACACACATAATTAGTGTCCAATCCTTCTATATCCTTTTCTAAACTCTCTTTTTCAACTGCTGCTCAAATGTGCTCCCGGGGTACGCGTAGGACTTCCTGAGGTGGTGTTTTCCAGGCTGCTGTTATGTTGTATATTTCTGCCTCCTTCTTCCCTTCTAAATAATTGTTTGTGTTCCTAATCAGCATCTTTCTGTGTGGTTGTTGGGTTTTCATCTCGGGCAGACGGCTGCGTGCTGAGCTGTGTTCTGCTGGGGATGTCAGCTCTTCCAGCTAGTGTCTGATAGGTGCTCCCCACTTGGGCCATTCCGTGCAGTATCGGATCTGTTTCTTCCCAGCTCCTGCTTTTTTCCTTCTGTCTTCTCCTAGTGTTATTTTCCTGCTTTTTTTTGACTGTAAATTTTATGATGTTGTCTCAGCCAACCAGTCAGATTCCACCTTTTCCTCCTCCTTTTTTTGTTTAGATACTGAATCCTGGATTAACTCAGTTGCTTGAGCTCATTTTCCTGAGCCTTCCCTCCTTGCCTTCCCTCCTTGCCTTCCCTCTCAAGAATTGAGTTGTGTCTTGTTTATTCCAACTTACCTTATTGCTTCCATTAGCCCATTACCAGTCAGTGATCTCGAACCCAACAGTGTATCACCCCTTCATCATTTTTGGGACCTTTCCACATCTTTTTGTTTCCTCCTTTAAAAAGTGTGGAGCCAGTTTTCAGCATTTTATGAGCTCTGTGATCTTCCAGTGTTCCATTGTCACAATTTCTCCTGAAACCCAAGCTTCATATCACTTCTAACTCCTGTTCCTGTAAATAAGTTCCATAGTAGAAAGCCTTTGAAAGGATGAGGCTTCTGCAAGGTGCTTCATTTTTGCTTTGGATGCTATGAGAGAGCAAAACTTGTTGATAAAATTAGAAATAAGTTTTATTTTCCACTTCTCGTGTCAAAATTTGTGCTTATCAACATCAGGCTTTCTTCTCTGCTCAGAATTTCCCAGGAATGGTTTGGTGGGGGGAGGTGTGTGTGAGCCAGCTCATCTTAGTTACTTACCAGAAGAAATGTGATAAGAACCTCCATTATTCTCCAAAACTCCTTTCTTCCTTCCTTGTCAAATACATTACTCGTTTTCTTTGTGCTACCCTGGAACATCGTATATGGTTTTCTTCCTCAATAACCGAGAGGACAAAGCAGAAAGAATATGCTCAAGAGTTACCATTAGGCAGAGAGCCCAGTAATGAAGTAGCCCAGGGTTTAGAATTGCACCTTGGATGTTGGACAACAGATTAAACCCTTTCCCCTGCAACTTTAGGGCAGGAGCCTTTTACATGGTACTAACACGACTAAATAGCTATCTGTAAATGCAGAGTTTAAGTATAGAGGTGACACAAGCTAATTATATGGTATATACCTTAAATGCTTTGCTATTTTGCTGAAGTGATGTACTAAGTGTGCAGTGCCTACGCTGCAACTGTTGGTGTCTCCTGATGAACAGTGTAATCAAGTTGTCACCAGACTCTCTTGGGGGAATATGTTCAGGTTCTGCAGAACTAGAGACTCTCGCACATTTTCTGCTTCAGTAAATCTCACAGTTTGGAGTCTTAATCATGTGTGCTTGCCAGAGAAGCAGGAATGCTTTGATATTTATTTGGTATTGCCAGCCAAGCTGAATATCAAATTGCATCCACATCTACAAGAGTATCTGCATAAGCCCCAGGCTTCCACAGACACTGGTTTAGCCCTTTCCTCGATATATTGGGTGAGTTTTCTAATAAAGAATCCTCAGGATCCCTTCAGAAATGGGATCCTGTAGTACAGAGCTTTGGGATTTAATTTTTCCCAGTGCCAAGCAGAAGAACAAAGAGGAAAAAGCCCAGGTGAAAGAAGGGAAACCTGGGGTGAAGAAAAAATAATCTGCTGTCCTCTTCTTGTGCATAAGGATGGGCTTTTACCTTCTTGTAGAAGCTATGTGGCACTGAGTGAAATAACACAGAGCTCCAGATGGAAATAAAAGCAGCCTGTTAGTGCTTTACTCTTTGACTGCATTAAGATACATATCTTGAGGGAGGAAAATGAGTAAATGGCTTTTATTGATCACAGCAGACAGCCTGTGTGGGAGGAGACTTTGAGGGCTAAACAGGCAAGTAGAGTAAAAACAACGAGCTAAACCATTCAGGAGTTTTCAGAGCATTTATTTAACCTTCAGATCAGCTGAGAATGGGGTTAGGGCTGGGAGTTCTGTGTGTGTTATGGGGTTGGGGTTGTCTATTTAGTAATGCTTGTCCTTGGGTGCCTCTTCCAGCTCTTGGTCCTTTGCTTCACGTTCTGTTAGTGTGGTTAAGTTTCCATAAGATAACACGTTGTTTTCATGTGCACTAATAGCTTATGGAAACCAAGGTGGTATCTTGGGTAGGAGGTGGTGGGCAGCATGGAAACCTCAGGGCAAGAGAAGAGGGTCAGGAGAGGACAGCTGTCCTGCCTTTTCATAGTCCTGTTTTGATGGCTGTTTTTTTCACCTTGCTGTATGTCAGAATTGGTGCTCAGTTTAACTGAACTAGTAGCACCTCTGAGTGCAGGGGCATGAGTGTGATGTGCTCATTACGGATCAGGGATGCATGCCCACCAATCTCTTCTGCGTCAATTGCAGGGATTGCTGATGAGGAAATTATAAGCTTCATTATTACAAAAATCATAGAATCCTAGAAGGGTGGGGGTTGGAAGAGACCTCTGGAGATCATCGAGTCCAACCCCCCTGCCAGAGCAGGATCACCCAGGGCAGCCCACACAGGAACAGAGCCAGGTGGGTTTGGAAAGTCTCCAGAGGAGACTCTACAACCTCTCTAGGCAGCCTGTTCCAGGCCCTTTTCTTCCTCATGTTGAGGTGGAACTTCCTGTACTCGAGCTTGCAGCTATTGCCCCTTGTCCTATTGCAGGGCACAAATGAAAAGAGGTTGCTCCTTTCTTCTTGACCCCCAGCCCTCATAGATTTATACACATTAATTAGATCCCCTCTCAGTCTTCTTTTCTCCAGACTAAAAAGCCCCAGGTCTCTCAACCTTTCCTCATAAGGCATGTGCTCCAGTCCCTTCATCATCCTCCTAGCCTCCATTGGACTCTCTCAAGTGGATCTCTGTTCCTCTTGAACTGGGGAGCCCAGAACTGGACACAACACTCCAGATGTGGTCTCATGGGGCAGAGTAGAGGGGGAGGAGAACCTCCCTCAACCTGCTGGACACGCTCTTCTTAATGTAATAATGTAGTCTTCTTAAAGTAGTAGTTGGAGGCACTGGGCAAGGAGAGTAGATGAACGTGAAATCTCCCTGCAGGGCCCTGGGTGCTGAGCTTCCCCCACAGGCACTGCCAGCTCTGGGTCTCTTGCTGCAGCTAGAGGACTAATGACAGAGAGATCTGATGTTTTAGAAACTTCAGGACGGTTCCTGTGCTACATCCAGGCAGTAAAGAGCTCAAGGTGAGCCTGCTTGTGCTGTTGCATTCTAGGGTGATGGATCTCTGCTCGGGCTCCCCCTGATTTCTGCCGGATCACAGTGGTCCACGAGGAGCTGTAGTTCAGTTAGGGAACAAAGACTGACAACGCTCCCTCCGTGCCTTTCTCTTCTCCTCCCTATTTTTCAGGGTGCAATGTTAGATACTGAGCTCACATGATCTGTGCTTTGTGAGAGCTCCCACACAGCCAGGGGTCTCCTAAGTGGGTATTCTTCTGGCAGTCTGGTATCTTCGCTGTAAAGGGAACACTGATGCAGGAAACACGCTGACTCTTTATCATTTTCTCCTTTGTTTCTGCCTGCATTTGGTTTTAATGTAGCTCCCTCATCCCTATCTGCGTGTATGTCGCATACCAGGTCTGTGTACACTTACCTCCTTCATTCTTAAATCCTGCTGCCTCTTGTGAAATAAATATTGTTCAGTCGTCTGCCCTCAGTTGCTCTTGATGCTGTGCAGGACCACAAAAGATAAGATGTTCTGAGAGGTGCAGCATCTAGAGATGCACGTGGTCCATTTGCTCCTTTGGGTAGTGCTTCAGGAAGAGTTTGAGTGTTTACTTAGAGAGTGATCTTCAGTCTAATAAGAAGGAGAATTAAGACATTCACAAGCAGTTATCAGGTGGCTGTGAGAGTGATTTCCCTCCGGCCTCACGGTCAGGGTCCACTTTGCTGCTATCCCTGGCAGAACATTCTCAGAAGTTTTCTGGTTAGTGGACATCACGGTGTTACGTGGTGTCTTCATTCCTAGAGACTTTTTAAGCATCACTCACAAGATTCAGTGTGAAGATCAGAAGCTTTTTTAGAAGATATTTCAGTTCTTTGTGGTCTTTGCAAGAGGGAAAAGGGAACACTTGAAATACAGAACAGGTCTCTTTAGTTTTTCAATGCATCAGACTTTCCATGGCCTGATAGAAAACCTAGGGGAAACTGTGAGCATGTGTACGTGCGAGAGACTGAGAGGGGTGGAACAGCAGGAAGGGGTAAGGGATGATCTTCTGGACCCAGTGAACATTTCCCTGAGTCACAAGAGACTTGGGTGAAGGGGACGTTGGAAGGGTGGGTCATAAACAAGAGCTGGCGTGTCTCCCATCCCCCCTGCTACTCCTTAAAGGAAGGGATTGGCCCAGCTGCCCCTGGGACAATGTCAGTGGTGAGTGGTGTTTGATTTGGGCTGGGCTGGAAGGCTGCAGCCTCACGCTGGGGTAGTGTGGCTGTGGTGCTAGTGGAGCGTGTACTAAAACGGAATTAGTACCTATGTAACTGCCCAGTTGCACTGGCAACGGCTGCCCCGGGACGTTGTGCCCACGTGTACCTATTCCTCTTTGGGGGAAGTATTTGAATAACACCTTTTTGTCCCTCTAGGATAATGCGGGAGCAGCCAAGTGTTGTTCTTGGTGTGGCCCACACCGTTGTGAAGAGGATGTCCCCGTTTGTTAGGCAAATTGACTTTGCCCTGGATTGGATGGAGGTGGAAGCTGGACGAGCTGTTTACAGGTGAGATGTGGACAAAACTGGATGTTCATAGAATGGTGGGGGTTGGAAGGGAGCTCTGGAGATCATCGAGTCCAACCCCCCTGCCAGAGCAGGGTCACCCAGGGCA
>JANHGN010018001.1:0-14238 GCA_024605025.1 Megaceryle maxima
AGACATTTTCTTTAATTATTATTTATTTATTTAAAATGTTCTTGAATTTCATGCCTTGATATAATTAGTTGGTTACAGAGTATTTTCTCTCTTTCAGGAAAAAACGTGATAGCTCATGGAAAGTGACCTTTACTAGAATCTGTAGATGTCTTCGCAAGAATCTACAGGTGGATGGTAGTGAATCATTTAAATAGACACTTATTTAAGCTTAAAGGTGATGTAGAACTTCAAAGTCTTCATTTTGATTAATAACTCTTAAAATGAAAGCAGAAAACCCAACAGTCTTATTTTGTGTAGCAAAGATGAGATGAGAATATAAGAACATGGAATTTTGTAGAGTGAAGAGTAGATGACATTTCAGTGCTTAAGAGTCGTCTTGCTACTATATCAAAATAAAAATGTCAAGGTGAGAAGCAAGTATTTAATAATTATTACCTGGAGGAAGGAATCATCCTGTTTATTTCGCTGAGTGGCACACTTGGCCAAAGTTTTACTTGCTTTTCAACGCACAAGGTTGAAATGTTGAGTAATATGTAAAGACTTAGAAGTATCACCTTTAGCTGAAACAGCATCAATCATGTTAAACACCTCAGAAACTGTCATAGGATTCAGACTTGCTAAAATATCTGAGCAGAAGGGGCACAAAACAAAGAACTTGTCTGAAACATTATCATCTGTGTTCATTAACACTGAATTTTAAAATATATAATTAAAATACTAAGGTAAAAATAATTGGTTTGGAATAAACAATAGGTGTGATAAATTTTCCACCTAAAACCCCCCTCATTAAGAGCATCAGAATTCCTCTCTTGATTACTGTCCATTAGTGTGTTCACTGATCTCTTTTAGTCTTCAAAACATTTCCCAGGGCTCACAAGAACTACTTGTTTTTCTGCTGTGAGGTACAGACTTTCAAAATCTAAGCAGTGTCCCTTATGATGTTCACCAATTTGTATGTAGACCTAGTAAGAAAATCAACTTCCCACCTGATTGCAAGTGGGCTCTGTTAATCTCCTGAAAGAAAAAAAACAAAGCACTGGGGAGAGGAGAAATGTGAATGTACAGTAAAATTTTTTTTTTTATTCTTCTAACTTAAAACATTAAAGAAGAAAGAAATGACTGGCCCACTTCCTTGTAGTTGTCTGTCTGTCTTTCATCATGTGAGATTGAATAAGTATTCCCTGACAATCTTTTCCTCTTCTTCGAGAACTGTGTTATTTCTTAGTAAGCAAAGACATTAGAATTCTTACTATGACTTAATTGAGTGATACCTTATTAATTAGATATCCTGGACAGTGTTAATGAAACTATGTAGGCAAATTTTGAAGTCCCTAAACAGGTGGTCAGATGTTCTCATTTCCCATAACTGTTTTCAGAAATTGACCTCCCTAATATAAGTGATTTTTCGAAGATTTAGCTGCTCTTATTGTAGAATAATTTGCATAAGGCTCCTTTTTGTAGTAGAACAGATGGATACTCTAGTTAGTATTTTTTGGTGGTATCTTATTAACTCAAGAACACTGGGGTTTTTTAGGTATCATGTTACCAGTAAGATGCTTGCATTTGTGTCTCTGAAAATTGATGATTTAGGAGCCAAAAGAATCCCATTCTTTCTGTAAAGGTATTTTCATACCTGCAGTAACAGGAGTATTAATGATTTGTGTGGTAGGTGGTGGTCACAGTAAATCAACTGTTGGACTGCTGGGGGATTTTCTGCTTGTTAGATAAAGGAGGAAAAAGACTTTTATGTTCCTGTGGTAGAACCTGTACAGCCAGCACTTCTCATGAGTTTTAGGGCCTATGGGAAGGGGTGGGGAAAAAAATAAAATACACTTGGGAACTGTCTGGGAGGAGCACAAACCAACCACTCTGACCTGATGAGAGAAGCTTGATAAGAGCCAAGAACTAAGTGTGTGCTGGTCTGAACCTTCCTGGAGGGGAGGGAGACTGGCTTCAGACATCCCATGTTCACCCAAGAGCTGTCAGTAGTGGCAGGTTGGACTTTGGCAGGAGGGCCTTGATTCTCAGATGATACCAGAGAGCAGGTACGTTAATAGTGCTTGAGAGCACAAGCTCAGCCCTATTGCAGTAGCTGTTTTGTCATGTTTGAAATAGTTTTATCTCTGCTGCCCTAGATAATCAGCTTCTGTAATGACCCATTTTAAATGGAGCTATTGGAAGGAGTTGCTCTGGAAAGTGAAGCTGGACAGTCACCAGGTCAAGAGCCAAAATGTGTGTGTTTGACCAGGCTGAAATTTTTCACACAGGTGCAAAGTGTCAGAAGCTGGGCTATTTTTAAACACCAGCAATAAATATTACAAGTACTATAATAAAAGCATAAGAGCGGGCCTAATTGTACTTCTGGGATTATGTGCTGGAGGGAATGATACAGTCTCTTAATTTCACTTGAAGAAATTTTAAGTGATTTAGGAAATGAGTTGTCTGTCTTGCTTCTGGAAACAACAGAAAAATTAGAGCTCCCTGCTGCTCCATGTTGTGACACTTGACTTGCTCTGTCTGCAGCCTACCCTCACAAAATTATTTGTTTTGATGAATAGAGAACTTGTAACAGGTATAACTTGTGCTTGATAATGGGGAGAGGTGAGCTACTGGCAGGTGCAATACTACAATGAAAAGTGATGCTTTTCTTTCTCTGAATCTTAAAATGCAGAAATTCAGAGGTATTGCTTTCCTGGTCTCATATTTACCCTTGGTTTAAACCAGATAAATAATTGAGTTGCTTTTTATTGGTATTGATGACAAGATCATGCTGCAGTTTCTAATACCCCAGGCTGCAGAGTCCTGGATGCTTCTCTGTGCAAAAAGGAGCCCTGTGTCCAAGGGAATGCAATCTGGCTGTGTTCTGCAGTGGCATCTTTCCACAGAGGTCACAGATTTATTTCACAGCTTAAGCAGCAAAATGCTTTCTCCTGCCAGTTCTGGCTTCTGTATCACCTGCTCCTTCTGTAGCTGTTCACTATGATAGATAAGAATTTGCTCCAGACTATTCTGCTGTGGTTTCTTGTTCTTTTGCATATGTGGAGAAGTACTGCATTTAATCCTGAGTAGAAGAGCTCATACTTAGTATTATGTACTTGGTTTGTATAGCTGAAGAGCTTGTGTAGAAGTTTTGCAGATGGGAGATAAGAGTTTGCAAGTGGCGGACATCCTGAAGCAGCAACATGCTATGGACATTGGGGTTTGTGGGGGGGTTTTTTGTTTGTGTGTGTGTGTTTGTTTGTTTGTTTGAGGTTTTTTGTTTGGTTGGTTTTTTGGTTGGTTTTTTGTGGGGTTTTTTTGTTTGTTTGTTGGTTTGGTGGTTTGTTTTTTGTTGTTGTTGTTGTTGTTGTTGTTGTTGTTGTTGTTGTTGTTTTGTTTTTTTTCTGAACTTTCACTGAGGCAGAAATATGCCTGATGTGTAAAAACACTGAGAAGATCTGGATGTGATGTGAAAAAGGCCACTGACATGTAGTGGGGAAGGGTTTTGTAGAATCCAACTGTAAACTGCTTAATGTGACACTCAAATCATGGTTGTTTTTTGACAGTTACTCAGTTACCGACTTATTTATCCATAATGATATGATGCACATATCCAAAAGTATGTTCCTATGCTGTATACAGCTAAAGAGAAGTGTATGTGATAATTGTCAGAGGTGTATCTTAGAGTTGCCATCTTCTGCAAAGAAAACTCATGATTGTGTTTCTTCGTGGCACCTGGTAAATATTAAAGGGCAACTGGGTTTGAACCCCAGTTCCGCAGAACCCTAATAAGGGTGCTTCTCTTAACCTTTCTTAGCTGTGGGTTGTTTTGCAGATGATAAATAAGCAGACCTCAGATGCCCAAAATGGCAGTAAATCTTAAGGAGGCCAGTTACTGTGAATGCCAGAGCAAAAGCTGAGACTTGTGTTACATAGATGTAAATTTTCCAAATCTGCCTAGAGAGCATGTTTTTCTAAAGTACAGAAAAGTTGCACGTAGTTACTTAGTGGTGTATTCCATAGTAAACTTTATTTCCCTTCATCTGGAACAAGATTGAACTTAGACCAGAGAAATGCCAGTCTTGTAAGTCAAGAGCTATACCGGTGTAACTGCTTTCACCATTAGGCAAGAGCTAGAAAAGTCTGGTTTTGTCTGGGAATGAGACACACCCTGGCCTGGGGAGCGCTTGCCCTCCCCTCTCCCATCCCCTTTAGAGCCTTGAAAGATTTTGTTCTGAGATGCTTTAAAGCTTCCCCTCCTCCCCAAAGTCCCTGCTATTTCACACAGTTTGACTTCTTGCACACTTTTTGTCCTTTTCCCCTATTCCCCTGCAAGCACTGAAATGCATTTATTTATTTATTCATTTATTATTCTTGGTACAGAGGAATTGTGTAGCTGGTTATTAGTATGGAAAACTTAAGATTTACAGACTGAACAATGCCTGGCAACTGGTCTGACTTAAATTGTACAGTGTTTCTAAGGTCTAATTAAGTATGCTTCTCTCGGTGAAGAGCTTCACAGAACAGCGTCAACTTTAGTTTAGCTTTAGAGTCTTCTGTACAAAACATGGAAACATGCATCAAAATACACGTTATGGTATAGGTGTCACTAAATGTGTCACAGAGTAACCTTGCTTCTATTTTGTGATGACAGGGAAACCTTTTCGTCCAAAATTTCAACTCTAGGCCCTGTGTGCTGTTATTTGTGGCACGGACTGGTCCTAAAATTTACACTGGCGCGGATGTGGCTCTCGCCCACCGCTTTGTCAGGGCCGTGGCCCTTTCCATGCACGCAAAGGGGGATGCTTTGACTGTGCTCGTACCAGCACAGTCTTTTAGGATAGACTTTACGAATATATCTACTTTTTTTTAAAGCTTTTTTTAGCAGATGAAATTGTTCACATGTCGACCAGAAGCTGCGGCTTTACACGGCTGAGAAATGCAAATACACCCATGTGACTAATCTTGCTCCCCCCTCCCCTGCTTCTGCCAGAAAACTACCGTTGGTGGGACAGAGAGGGTGCAGGCGGGCCCTGCCCTCCCCTGCCCCGCCTCGTCCCGCCTCAACCGCGACCGCCGTCCCGTCGGCGGTACGTCGGCAGCTGCCGGCCGCCGTAGCCCCTGCGAGGGGAGCCCGTGGCCGGGCTGAGAGGAAGAGAAAGGCGGCGAGAGTTGGGTTACAAGATGGCGGCGGCGCTGTGGTAGCTGCTGAGGCGGCGGAGAGGCGCCAGCGAAGGCCCGAGCCGGGGCGCGGCGTCGCCCTCTCGCCGTCGGGGAGCCATGAAAAGCGGCGCGTTAAAGGCCCCGCGGTGCCCCTGAGAGGTCCGGCGGCTCCGCTTCATCTCCAGCCCCCGCCTTCTCCCGCCATCGCTCCATCGCCCCCGGGAGGCGGAGCGGGCCCGGGGCCGGCGCGGAGGCCCAAGGCCGGCGCTGCACCATGTCGGACACCCGTCGGCGGGTGAAGGTCTACACTCTCAACGAGGATCGGCAATGGGACGACAGGGGCACCGGGCACGTCTCCTCCACCTACGTGGAGCGGCTGAAGGGCATGTCGCTGCTGGTGCGCGCCGAGTCGGACGGTGAGAGCGTGGCCGGGGCTACGCGGAGGCCTAGGCCGCCGTCGCCCGCCCGGGCTTCTTTCCTGCTCCCCTCGCTCCCCGCGGCACCGGCTCTTGCCGCCCGGCCCTGCCGCCCCTCGTCGCTTGGCTCTCGGCGCCGACACTCGCCGCCGGGCTTAGCTGCTGGGGCCTCCTTCCCTCCCGTTTAGCAGGGAAGACCCCGGAGGAGGAGGAGGATGATTATGATTATTATTTTCGGCCTCCCCCTTTTTTTTTTTTTTTCTTCTTCTTTAGCTGGCGGTTCCGTTTAAAGTTTTCTTCCCCCGATAAGCCACAGCAATGTTTACTACCGTGGCGCCGGACTTTTTCCTTAGCCAACTGCATCTCTTTGACTGGAGAGAGATGAAGTTGTTACGTATGACGACATCTTGTTCACTTCCAGAATAATTCTCTTCACTTTCGAAGGCTCATTTCCTCCATTTCTTGCTACTATAAGAAGTTAGTTGTTTGTTTCCTCTAGTAATTCACAGGTTGTATTCGAGTTCTGTGGTGTTCCTCATGTTTTGTTGCACTTTAAAGTCACCTTAGGGGACTCTCTTGGAGGAGGAAGGGTACATGCTCCCCACTTTGTCAACTGACAGGTGCTAATGTGCTAAATAAACCACCTAAGAGTGGTATAAATTACTCTGGAGCTGTTGCCAGGATACATACACTACTTACATACACAAGATAAAGTCCCTGGGTTTATAGTATGTAGATGACTCACCTCTGAAGGACAGTTGAAGGAAATAAAAGCAAATGGTCCATGCGGCTTCTTCAGGCAAAAACATTTTAATGCTGGGCCACGCATTACCTGGCACATATTTGTACAGGTTTGCTAAATGGCCTTTAAACAAGCTACTTGCTACACAAGTTTTCAGGAGAAAAAAAACCCAGTGCTACAAAGAATTTTGGTTAAAAGTGGAAGAAAAAAATACATTTTAATATGGTAGTTGTGTTAAATTTTGTCATACCTGGCCTAGTTTGGGGAATTATGTTAAAAGAAGGTGGCTGCCTGGATTTTCTGGTAGATACGGATTAAGTTGAGTTTATGTTGGCTGGCATATGGGTAGTTGCTTTAAGCTGCATAGGGATGTTTATTTTGTTAAAATCAGTAAATATCTCTTCATACCTTTTTCAGGTTCACTACTGTTAGAATCGAAGATAAATCCAAATACTGCATATCAAAAACAGCAGGCAAGTATTACTGCTAGGCTTTTTTTTTTTCTGATTACTGATGCTGGAGAATTGTTTTATGTTCAAAGTAATTACATTTTTGAGAAAAAAGGATAGCGGCATGACATGGAATTGTTGGTGGTGTTTTTCTTAGTGGTGAAAAACTTGCTTAAAAGCCTCTAGGTGCTATAGTACTTGGAATTCTATAAATTAAAATGCAGAGCTCTTAAAAAACCCTTCTGGACTTCAGTCTTTGAAGAGAATATGTGCAATTTGAATAAATACTGGACTTGCATTTTTCTGACTATTTTTCTGTAACATGTAACTTGTGTGTCTCATCCCAAGCCATATGAAGTAATTGCTGAATGAGAAAGAACTGGCCAAAATTTTGCCTGTTTCAGCGTGTTTACTTCTCAAATTTTTTCCTGGAAATAACACAAAGGAATTTTTCTTTGTGGAACTTTCATTGTTGCTTTTCAGTTCTTGTTTTAAGCCTCGAAAGCATCTTCCATCCTCAGTAAAGTAACTAGCCATGGTGAGACTTACTGTACGATTACTTTTCCTAGGGATGAGCCTTCTGCAGACAAAGTAGTAAACCAGTTGGGAGCTATGTTAATAGGTTATTTTTGCTTAATCTGCTAAAAAAAATTAGCTAACTACATCTCTTCTGCTGTTACTGCTTTTTCCTTTTTCCACATTAATTTTTGGTGTTTCTGCCTGCATTGTTCTCATGGTTATTACTGTGGCTTTTATTGTGTCTATTCCTTTGTTCTACAGTGGATTCTCTGTTTCTTTTGTTCAATGTTTTATACTGCTTTTCCTCGTTATAGTATCCACAAGTGTTTCAGTGCTAGAAAACAGTAATTTTGTTCTTCTTGAATCACGAAGAAACAAATTTTCTAGGGTTTAGTTTGGTGACAGGTTATGTTAGGAGAATTTAAGGAAAGAGTTTGTTAGCTCTTGAGTGCAGGTAGGCTCACTAGGTCAGGAGCAAATCGGAGTCTTGGGCCTGGCTTTTCAGAAGACTCTCTACTGTTTTCCCTTCTCAGTCATGAGATATTGGTGGGTTTAGTCAGGTGGATGACAGTTACAGGCTTTCTTTGGGTGGGCTGAGGAAGGAGGATGGTCTTTATGGAGCTCTGCAGTGTTCGGAAAGTCAAGAGCCTTGTACATCTTCCTGTGGTAGAGGAAACTAATACATAATGAAATATGAATGCAGCTGATGTTGCTATAAAATTAGAAAATGTTGCCTTTTACAGCTGGTTTTATGAAACTTCATGCAACTGATTATTTAAAAGCCTTCTTTACTCAATTGGTAGCAAAGTTACAAGGGACTTAAATAGATAGATAGATAGATATAATTTTTTTTTTTTTTGGTCATTTTTCCTGTGGAAGTCTTTGTAGGTTGTAGTTTTGAAAAGCAGAGGCTGATGTTAGTTTTGGTTGGCTTTTATTACTGACTAATGCTTTGTGTCCTTGTGGCTGAAAGCATTTGCTTCAGTGTTCACACATTTGAAGAAGCTTGCATTTGGTGTTTGTTGGAGTTTACGAAGAATAATGACTGATGATTTCCAGATACAGGTTTTAGATTTGCATGACCTCTGTGATCCTACAACTTTTAGTTGACATAGGTTTGTCCTCAGGTTTTGTGTTTCTTTCTGAGTAGCAAAACCCAAACCTTAATGTGGCATTCTCATACTTCTCTGCTTGTGAGATTTCTGTCTCACTGCTAAGAGACTTCAGTATTCAAACCCGGGTGTCTTGGAACATATCCTTTTTTAAAATGGTGGCAAGATTTTGATTAACCAGAGATGAAGAGAGGTGGTCTTCCCTCAGTGTCTTGACTTGTATGTTGAAGGCTCTTACAGAGGTAGCCTGAAGACTTGGAGGCTCTAGTGATCTGCCCAAGGCAAGTGCTTGTAGGTGGATGACAGTGTGTAGGCGAGCTCTTGCTTCTGCACGCCAGAGTTCAGTTGCAGATTTTCACTAAGGTGCTCATCATCTTGGGTTTGGGAAAAAGCCACAAGATGGTGCAGCTTGACGGAAAGGAAACATGTCCTGCTTATACATCTGTCTTCATGTAAAGTACTCAAATGGACATACAGGATAGTTATAGCTTAAATTTCAATTTGCATAACAACATTCTGTGCAGAGAGGAAACCAACTGATTTAGTTGCTGTGCATCAGTCTCTGATTCCCAGTATTACACTGGTTGTGCTAAGTAGTGCTGTAACTATTGACTAACTGTAAACAGGGCAGGCCTGTTTACGGCTGTCGCAAATCGTGTTTGTGGTCACTAGTTTCCTACAGAGTTCAGTTCTGTCATGGTGTTAGGCGTACTATAATTGTGATCTCTTAAGAGAAATAGAACTTGGATTGGACAGGTGCCAGGCTGTTCATCATACAATATCAAAGAATCTCAAATGGCACGTATGCAAAGAATATGAGATCCTGATCCCACTGCCTTTGGGAGGTTTGTACTTCTACTGTGCACCACATGTTGGCCAAAGGGTAGGGGTCGGGTGTCTTCTGGAGTCTCAGGCAAGAGCAGTTTAAAAAGTTGTTACCACACCCATTTGTTGTTGCACCCTCTGCTTGAGGTTACTGTTCTCTGGCTAAACTGGCAGAAGAGCCATTAGAAGAGTCTGCATTAGATATCTGATGGATCCATTTGTGTGCTTTGTTCCTCCAGCTCAGTTAGGAGGGCGGTAATTTTCAGTTGTGTGGCTGTAAGACTTCAAACTGCTACAGCAGTCCTTGCTGTGAACGCTGCTTTCTGATGTTAACTCTCCTTTAGGTGTCCTCTATCTGTTCTCAGATCTGAGATGAAAAATGTGTGCAAGTACTGTCTTTTGCATGGAGCTGCCATCACTCGTGAGAACAGAGCGTTTGCTTGAGGCAAGATCAGAGTTACTTGAGGCTGGGATTTAACACTTTTGCAGGGGTGCTGTTAAAGCCAGCTTGAGCAGTTGCCAGGGGGCTTCTTCACTCCTCTTTCATGCCAGCACTAGTGTTCATGTTACTGTGTGACAGGTTAGATAGAGGAACTGATTCCATTGCAATGCATCTTCCTGGCGGATTCATTTTTATCAGCGTGTGTTTACCCCGCTCTGGTTCACTGTACAGCACATGTGTGCTGGCATGGCCCAGTTGAGGGGCCAAGCGTAGGGTTGTTAACCATGAGCCAGCAATGTGCCCTTGTGGCGAAGAAGGCAAACGGTCTTGTGGGGTGCATTAAGAAGAGTGTAACCAGCAGGTTGAGGGAAGTTCTCCCTCTCTACCCTGCCCTAGTGAGGCTACCTCTGGAGTATTGTGTCCAGTTCAAGAGAGACAAGGAACTACTGGAGAGAGTTCAGCAGAGACTATGAAGATGCTGAGGGGACTGGAGCATCTCCTTTCCTGAGGAAAGGCTGAGAACCCTGGGGCTGTTTAGCCTGGAGAAGAGAAGACTGAGAGGGGATCTTATGCTTATCAATATATAAAAGGTGGGTGCCAAGAGGATGGGGCCAGACTCTTGTCAGTGGTGCCCAGTAGCTGAACAAGGGGCATTGGTCACAAACTGGAACCCAGGAGGTTCCATCAGAACAGGAAGAAAAAATTCTTTTCTGTGAGGGTGGCAGAGCCTGGCCCAGGCTGCCCATAGAGGTTGTGGAGTCTCCTCTGGAGAGATTCCAAACCTGCCTGGACAGTGTGGTCCTGGACACTGTGCTCTGGGTGACCCCGCTGGAGCAGGGGGGTTGGACAAGATGATATTCAGAGATCCCCTCCAGCTCCTGCAGTGCTTGGATTCTGTGAGTAGCAGACATTGCACAAATTGTACCTACACTGAAGAGTTTGAGCTACCGTTTTAGTTTATTGTTGTTCTCAATTAACCTCTTATTTTGTCTTTATATTGTGTTTGAGTGAGTTAAGGAACATTGCTGTTTCTCAGTAGCAGAGCAGCATTGCTGGTGCTAATCTTTGGTAGTCTCTCCTGGCAGCTAGGCCTGGAAGATGTCTATCTGCAGCCTTTGTCAGTTGTCTCAGGTTGTGCAGGAAGTGTACACTGATGAGTAGGTTTTATAGTGGTGTAATTATTTTCTGATTAAACTCTCAGTCTTTCAGAAGTACTTTTTGAGAAATTCACGTAACTTCTGCTTAGTGTGGTCAGTACAGATTGTAACAAATACCATTCACTGACTTGAGAATTCTGACAAGAGTTTTTGAGTGCAGTCTCTATGGAGGCGTGCAGGCATTTACATTACTGCATTCTATCTCTTATTTGAATCATTGTGGGCTATAATAGGACTTTGTCATGTACTTGTACTACTTTGTTCATTGAGGCACCTCTGAGTCTCAGCTTACCTGGACAGGTATTGATTTTGTCCGTAAGGGCATCAGTAATTTCACAGAACATTAAGATGAACATTTCAAATTTTGACTTCTGTAACAGTCATAAAATTGTACTTAAGAATTCTTATTTTTTGATTAATCTCTAGAAGAGGAGCAGGTCATAGGGCTGATCAGACTTTTCAGTTGACAATTATTATTTTTCCTTTGTAGCCCAGTTCAACTGCTCACTCTAAAATGGCACACTATAAACATAGAGGTTCAGCTGTCTGAGAACTGAAGATGAGCATGGACAGCTGTAAGCAAAACCCCTGTCCACTATATGAAGTTGTACAATTTGTGCACTTGAATCAGAGCCTGAAAGCAGGGAAACTACCTATAAATATTGTGACTATAGGACAAAAGTGCAAGTATAACATAGGACATTGTATGAATAAACAACACTCATAAGAGGCATAGCACAGTGACCTCAGTTCATTCCAGAACAGGAAAACTTTGTTTCTTCAGAGGAATAGGTAAAAATGAGGAAAAAAACCAAACCAGCATTTACACAAGTACTTTTTTTTTTTTTTTTTTTCTAATGGAGTGTGCGATTACATTTTGTGAGAAGTGGAAGCTGATCTGTTGGTAGGCACTTGTCAACAATGTTGCTGTAAGAAAAAGATAGTATGCAAAACTTTGGGGGAAAAAAAAAAAAAAAGATCAGCAGTCCTGCCCCAACTGTAGTTCCCTCCCATCTGCCAGTGGAAATAAATGCTTAGGAGTGTTCCCTGACCTGTGTAAGCCCAGATAACTATGTTAATAGAGGTCTATTTAAGCATCTAAAGTTTAAGCATCTAAACTAGCCTGATTTTGATCAGAAATGTTTAAAGAATATTGACTGACAGTAGGTTCAAGAGCGGTGATGATCAGTTGGCTTTAATTATGGTTTTGTCCTGTCTCTGATGGACACTCAAAGGATGGTGACCGATAGTTGTGTGATATAGCCATCACCTTACAGATAGTAATCAATCAGCTTCATTGTTTTCTGTTTGGTGAACAGAGGGAACTGAGAAGTACTTTTGGGGTAAAGATATGAGGGGACAGTGGTGCTTTCAGATAAGGGCAGTTTCTTGTTGCCCCTGAAGTTTCCCAAGGTATCTATAAACCAGTTGGAGATTTGTTGAATATTTTCTTTACCTTCTGCATCACCTTTATTGTAAAGCCTTATAAGCCTTGATAAGTTGTGTGGTAAATATTGACCTTGATAAATGTGGGAAGTTAGTTACCTTATTTACCATTAAGCAAGGACTGGCTGGTGTTTAAAGTCAACAGACCTGGTGGAATGCTGAACTGTTTTGTTGGAGCTTATGAGATGTACTGCAGAGTTATCAGAGTGACATTCAATTTGAACATTTTAATGTGAAGATGAGCTTCCTGTAGGATGCTCATATATACGTGTATATAATGTTGAAGCACAGGCTTGCATTCCTTACATTACAGCAGCAAGTGTCCCAGTAAAACCCCCTGTTTAGTCTACTCAGAAATTCCAGTGAATCTTCCAGATAACACTGTGCATGTGCACAAATTGAATGGATAGAGGCAATAGTAACAAAGAAAAAAAGAAACTTACTCAAATGAAAATATGTGTTGGCAAGATGTTTGTAACTTTCAGTTTTAGGAGTTTTATGTTATTCAGGCTGTTTGTCTTTTAATTCAGAAAATAGTATTTTAACATTGGTTAGGGGTGTTTTCTCACACTGTTAAAACTATTAAACCCTTTCTAAGTAGGAAACACTGTAATCTTGGTTTTTGTTTCTACTATATTAAATAGGAAGGATTTAAATTGTTAAATTGTATGTTTTCTTAATCCTCTATAATGTGCGAATTCCCTTCTCAAGACTGTTGGCTCAGAAGTATGTTGCAGGAAGATGCATAAGTGTTTTGGATATGAAAAAATAAAAGTATATTTAACTATATAATATGTACAGTAGTGGTCATAAAATAGCAATGAGAAAGGCAATGCTTCCTAGGGCAGAACAGGTGATTTTAAACAGGTGTTTAATGTTTTAATGTCTTATGTTCTTTTTTGAGAAGTTTAACTTTTAAATTAAATTTATTTCTTCTTGAGACGTATGATTGAATGGAATACAGATTAATATGAGGTGTAGACCTGTTACAGAAATTAATTTTTTTGTTTTTTTTTCTTAAACAGGACACCCTGATTGTTTGGTCAGAAGCAGAAAACTATGATTTAGCACTGAGTTTTCAAGAAAAAGCTGGCTGTGATGAAATTTGGGAAAAAATCTGCCAGGTACAGTTTACATTGAATATTCTTTTTTAAAAAGTGTCTTCTATGACTTTATGTATTTGTGCTGCAATTTTTAAACCTGCTTGTAAAATAAGCACATATTCGTCATTGTTTTCCATGGCTTTTCTGTGTAGGATGTGGGTTTCCCAGCAGTTTCCTTTGAAGAAACTTAGGCAATTTGGTTGCATTCTTAATCTCAGCATGTTTTGGGGTATAAGGTATTCTCAGCCAGTTCTGTAATTCTGTTGTTGAGAGGAGCAGACCCTAGTAAGCTCAAGTATATGTGTCTAATAAATAGTCCAGGTTTGAAGCTGGTTTTAAACTGGGGCTGAACTGATGAGTAGTCTGACAGGGAGGTCATCTTGTGGCCTGACAATGTAAACCATTAGACTTAGGCTACTACTTCAGACTCCAGAACTTCCAGCTTTCTTCTCTAAGACTTCAGTGCAATGTGTGATCCTTTGAGGGAGTCCGCAAGAGGAGGTTCTCAATTCTGGAACTGGATCAGTGGCCCAGTGACCACTATAGGAGGTGTGAGAAGACTGAGGAGAGAAGCTGGAGGGTCTGAGAGAGAGGAAGAAGAGTGCAGAGGGGGACACAGTTGCTTCAGTCTTTTCTTGTTCAATTTTGGTATTGGTAACATTTTCCTGCCTTTGTTTTTGATCTTTTTGTTACATTTTACTTCTTGTTGGTATAGCTGCGGGCTCTTACTACAAGTTCAAGGCTTCACACCCTTCTGTTTGAGAAGCTAAAAGAAGCTTTTGTTACGCCCTCTTTTCTTTTTATATTTCCTGCTTGTCTCCAAGATCCTTCAGACTTCTTGGCTGCACAGATGCTGTTAGGGTTTGGTCTTGTTTGAATATATAT
>JANHGN010018001.1:14727-29090 GCA_024605025.1 Megaceryle maxima
AATGTCCTGTTGAGGATAATGGTAGTTACTGTAGAATGTAGAGGTATTGGCTTGACATTTTCTAGGCAGCTGAAGGTAAAAAAATATGATTACCCACATGTTACTTCAGTTATTGACTTATTTTATTTATGTTATGGGGTTTTTGTGCATGGGATGTAGACAGTAATTATGCACGCTCTCTTCTTAGGTTCAAGGTAAGGATCCTTCAGTGGAAGTCACACAGGACCTTATTGAGTCAGAAGAAGAACACATCGAAGAAATGCCTGAAACGAGTCCTTTGATTGATCTTCCTACTTGTGAACTCAACAAACTTGAAGAGATTGCTGACCTAGTTACCTCTGTGCTCTCCTCACCCATCCGTAGAGAAAAGCTAGCGCTGGCCTTGGAGAATGAAGGCTATATTAAAAAACTATTACAGCTTTTCCAAGTCTGTGAGAATTTAGAGAACACCGAAGGCTTACATCATTTGTATGAAATTATTAGAGGAATTTTGTTCCTCAACAAAGCAACTCTGTTTGAGGTGATGTTTTCTGATGAGTGTATTATGGATGTTGTTGGATGCCTTGAGTATGATCCCTCTTTGGCTCAGCCAAAACGGCACAGGGAGTTCTTGACCAAAACAGCAAAATTCAAGGAGGTTATTCCTATAACAGACTCTGAACTCAGGCAAAAAATCCACCAGACTTACAGGGTACAGTATATTCAGGATATCATCTTGCCAACACCATCTGTTTTTGAAGAGAATTTTCTTTCTACCCTCACTTCCTTTATTTTCTTCAACAAAGTTGAGATTGTCAGTATGTTGCAGGTAAGTGGGTTTTAATGTGGTATAGATGGATTATGTATCAGTACCTCTAGCTGTAGTTTCAAAATTGATGACAGCTCTTGAACACTGTGTAAGTTAATTATACACGCTTTATTTGCATCATGTTTTGAATGATTCTCTTTATTTCTGATACCTTTTATTTTGTATTTTTAAAATGGTAGATTTCAGGTGAGTACATAAATATTTTTAATGGGTTGTAAACAGTTTAAGGTTCTTCTCCTTGATTCACAACCAGCATACACATTTTGAGCTGGTTTTGTGTAGCTATTTAGGGAACAAGTAACTTTTTGTATTATATAGCAGGGATGTTTGTGACATATTTATAGTGAATTCTGAATCTGTGATTCAAAAGAGCATGTTCCAAACTATTCCTGTTATTCTGTTACTTTATGGTACTAATTTCCAATGTTCATATTACACTATGAAGTAATTCATTGGCAGATTTTTTTCTTCATACTGATAGCCAAAAGTAACAATAAATAACCATCTGCTTACTCTACCCATAAGTTATTGAATACTTTGTAGTCAGGAGTAGGCTTAAAAGTAGCTGTGTGTGTGACAACCAAGCTGGACTGTGGCAAAGAGCTGTGTGTGAACTTCATGACATTTGGAGTATTTTCAGTTCATATTTTATTATGTAAACTAATGGGCATACCAAAGTGGTTTTGTTCTGTTACTGATCAATGTCCTTAGAAGAATGGTATTTGTAGGTCTTGAGTGTGGATAGTATCTGTGAAATAGGAAGATGTATCAAGGGGAAGGGAAGTGTAGTTAAAATTGTGGAATGAGAGGGGCACTGGAGAAATAACATTGCCATAAGAAATATTTCTACAGAATGTAATAGTGGCCTGGAGGGAAAATAAAGCAACCTGAAGAATTGAGAATTGCATGAATACGTTTTTGGACATCTTTCTTCTTTCTGGTTGAATATCAGAAAGAAACTGATAAGTAAATCACACTTGCAAAATTAACAACGGTGTTAAATAAAGATTTCCCTTTTTATTCTTTTACATGTATTACAGTTCCAAAACTAGAAATAAATTCATTATTACACTTCTGAGGCCACAGTCCCATTTCCATTTAGAGATTTTTAAGTCTGTAAAGTCCTTTAATTTTCTGTAAAGTTCTTTAATTTTTGTTTAAGTTTTACTGTACTGAATATTTAATTCTACCTGAACAGAAAACTATGATTCCCTGTTACCTCTAGTACTCTTTGAAGAAAGTTCTGAAATTCTCTGACAGGTCTTTGCTGCTCTGTCCCTGCCATCTTTGCAGTAGCAGAGTATATGGCACATAGGTTTGCCTGTTGGTTTTAAGGACTGTAATGGAGAGACGCATGATGATTTACAAAGAGTGTTGATACTTGCATCATTTGAGATGCCTTGAGAATGACGGACTAAGAAAGCACGTGTGGAAGAGATGTTAGTGATAGCATGCTTGAAGAAAACTACATGGTAGTATGGATTTCAGGTTCAGGACTGTTTTCACAATCCCCTGATGTAAATCAGCTTTTTGTTGTGGCACAGTAACTCTAAAGCTTCTTTGGGTTTGGCAGACACATTAGAAGTCTTACTGCTCTAAATACACCAACAAAGCTCCCTCAGAGAATGCAGTTTATAGGAGTAACGGATTGTGTTTGCTACAGCAGCAAATCTCCTTTCTACGTGCCACAAAGCAGTACATCCCAGTGCTGCTGTTAGTGAAGGGCAGCCCATGGGAAACTGGGTAAGCATGGAAAACAAACCTAGCTCCGTCCCATGCTTTAGAACATCAGGACTACACTGTGCTTGGACAAGCAAGAGGTCTTTCTGTTGCTAAGTGGGGATTTTCTAGCCTATGTGTTGCTGATTGTGGTACAGTTATTTTTTTCCTCAGACTTAATTAAGTTGTTAAAGCCAGCAAAGCTTAGAATAAACACCTATGTCTGTGTAGCACTTTCTCAAATGTTGATTCCAGGTATCGTTTGTTTATAAAGCACTTCTTCCTGCATCTTAAAATTGTCAGGAAAAAAATGGTGAGCCTTTGTCTGGCATTCCTGTAACTAGAGAAATAGCCTAATAAAGCATACAGACTTTAGCAACAGCACACAGAAAAATAGAGAAGCAAGCACCCTCTACAATAAACAATGTACTGCTTATATATATTTATTGAAATGCTGCTATTCCATTCATGTTTATTCAATTTAAGTTTATGGAGTTGAATCAGTACAGCAGTGCATAACTTTGTAATGCTGTAGCAGAATGTTACTGTTTGCTTTAAGATTTATATTGTAGTTAAAAGGTAACAGACATTTGATTTGAGAGGATGCCAACACTATTTTCCGTGGGAAGGAGTGCAGAGAAATCGGTGTACAGAGGGGGCAAGAAGTACCCAAGGAATTGAGTCACAATGATGTTCACCCTGGTTTTCTTGTACCTCTTGAGTATTAAGCAATGGTGTAACAAACTGTTAAGAAGAAGTGAAATTACCCTATATGTACTTAAAAAATAAGCATCTCTTGGTATATCCAAATATGAATAACAGACAATACTCAAAGCTTCCCATATTGGAAAAGCTGAACTTCTTGCAAGCAGGGGAGCTTGTTTTATTGGAAGTTGAGTTAATGGGGATGTGATTATGGCAAAATTGTCGTTCATTTAGTCACCTTTGCACAGGTAGAAAAATTTTTGCAATGCAGCAGATCCAAAATAGGGCAACTGATACACGTGTGATGTTAACAGAGTAGCGTGAAGGGCATGGATGCAATGTGGTAATAATTGTATCCTGTTTAGTAGTTTCTAGCATAGAAGTGTATTGGCTGCCTCCTTAGGAGGTAATCCATGCTGTGCAGGGAGCGAGCTAGGAACAAAGATGGTGATTTTCTGTAGTTTTGATGCATGGGTGTGTGTGGCAGATGATACAGTGAGTACATGGGGTAGGCCCAAGCTCTAAACCACAGAGGGTGGCATGTCAAGAGAAGGAAAAGAAGGGAAAGGAAAGGACATGACCATGTTCTTTAGAGACGAGTCAGTCAGAAGGCGATTTCAGTAATCATCACCTATGTTCAGCTTAACATATGGCTCTGGTCCCCTCAACTTGCTTCCCCTGTGCAGAACAAGCACTGAAACAGTATTCTGGAAATGAGCCTCCTGAGTGTGTACCCTTCCGTTTCCCTTGAAGTTTTTTTTGTGGTAGAACAATGGAGGTGTGGAGAAAAAGATTAAAAAAAAAAAAAAAAAAAGACAACCCCAAAACAAGCCCTTACCTACCAAATCTAGTGAAGCATGGGGTTTTGTTTATAATCAAATGTTTTAGTTAGGCTTAAATTAAGTTTGACTTTCTACAGTATGGGATCCAATATAGAGCAATGTTTTGACTTTTAAAAGGCATTGTGTAAGTCGTATTCTTATTATATTTTATGCAGGAAGATGAGAAATTTTTGTCCGAAGTTTTTGCACAGTTAACAGATGAAGCTACAGATGATGACAAACGATGTGAATTGGTAAGTCAGTGGTCTTGGTGACCTTTGAGTCCTTTAAACTACAGAGATTAATTACAAATGCCAAAACTGTCCTGCTAGTTCTGGAGTCACTGGGGCATTTCTGTAACCCTAGAATCATTTCCAGTGTAGCTCAGTCTTTATATACTCACTAGAAAAATATTTCTTGCAAGGCAAGCTCTGATTTATTTATTCTATTGTTGTCGATAAAGTACTAGCACTAAGTCGACATGCTAGACTTAAAGATTTACTTCCTTCCAAGAACTCTGTTACACCCTCTCACATGTGTTTGCCGTATAAGCACTGGGGTTTTTTCACTGTACTTTACTTATTTAAAAAGATCTTTTAAGTCCTATGACAGGATTACCAGTAGTCCCTTAATATGTATACTACAAACGTTATTTATACTTGACTATATTTGCCAGCTCAAATTGTCTTGTTAAAATAGTCCTTTCAGCAAGGGAAGCTTCTTGGTTCTTTCAAATAAATGTCACCTCAGGGAGTATAAATCAGTCATATGCTGTGGGTGATAAAATAGCTACAAGGTGACTATATTTCTAAGGTAAATTTCAACCTCTTAAATCTTCTTGTTTGTTTTTACATTCTTTTGCTTTCTTTTGTTGATGTTGAAGGTTGACAGAATTAGAGTAATACCATTTTCTAGGAAGGCACATAGCCAGTGAACAAACTGATACAAATTGTAACAGTTTCCTACTTTCAGAGAGTTTTCTGAATCAAATAGACCTTATTTTTTTTCCACCCCTGTACAATAGGTTAACTTTTTCAAGGAATTCTGCGCGTTTTCTCAGACATTACAACCTCAGAACAGAGATGCATTTTTCAAAACTTTGGCAAAATTGGGAATTCTTCCAGCTCTTGAAATTGTAATGGTAAGTGAAAGCTTAAAAGTGATTTTAATAAAATTTAAAAAACGCACAACCATTTAACCAGTTTTTCAGATCTGCTAAGCACCTCTGTGTCAGTTTAATTGGACACCTTTGCTCTGCTGAAAGGTGAAGTCTGTTGTAACGCTCAGAATCCAAAAGATATCCACAGTTTTCTGAAGTAGCCTGACTTCGTTGCTGTTAATATTTTTACTTTGCACAATGGAGAAGTCTGTGGTAAATGGCAATGTTTTGACAATGTAGTGTAAAAACAGAAAGATATCTTTTTCATATAGTAGCTTGCTTTTTTTTGTTGTTGTTGCTGCTGCCATTGGAACAGTGCCAAAGAAGTATTTTTAGGTAATCTTGAACTGTTAGCTTGTTCCTATCTGTAAAGATCACATAATCCTGTCTTTTCAGAGGTATAGAGCAGATTAATCTCTCTTAATCAGTAATGTGAAAACAGTAATTTTTTTTCACTCCTTTGATCGAAGCAGCTGTTGCTGCCTGAACATTGCAATTCATTTGTCAGTGCTGTTGTTACTCAGAAACTATGAATTCAGGGGTTTTTAAGTTCTAAAGTAAACGACTCTGAACTTATCAAAGGACATAGACTGTTATGGAAACAGAAAAGTTGTATAGATGTGGAGTGATTAGATAAACCCTAGTCTTATTCTTTTCCAGGGCTGGACCAGTCCAGATAGTTACTGTTACATTAGTATTTTAGGCTTAGAAATTGTACAGTTATCGCAGAAAATCATATACCTTAAGGAAAGTTATTAATTCTTCTTGCCCACAAGTGACTACAGATTTTTTTGGTACAAACTGATTGGTATAGTTAGTCCTTTTGTACAAAATAATAAACTGTGGATAACAAGTACAGAATATTTGCATCTTAGATACTGTAGCAAGCAGCACGATAGAATTGTTTCCTGACTAAATTAGTGCTATCAAATTCACAGAAAGCTTTGCATTCTTTTTAAAGGAGGGAAAAGATTGTGCTCCATTTGGGGTTTTTTGCTGCAATTGTGTTACTGCAACTCTCATAGCAACTTCTGTAGTAAAAACTTAACTCCCTGTTCTTTGCAACTCTACTGGATAATAGATATCTAACTTTATTTACTCTTAATAAATTGGTATATCTTTTTGTTTGGTTTGATTTTTGTTGTTTTTGGTTTTTTTTAGGGAATGGATGATTTGCAAGTTAGGTCTGCTGCTACAGATATATTTTCTTATCTGGTAGAATTTAGTCCATCCATGGTCCGAGAATTTGTTATGCAGGAGGCCCAGCAGAGTGACGATGTAAGTAGAAGTGTTTTGGAGTTTGTTGAATATACTAGTTTTAGAGCAAACAGAGGAAAAAAAAACAGCAAAGCAAACCTCTTCAGAATTTGGGATACAGTTAGCCCAAAAACATAGATACTAGAAACATGACAAAAAGTAGATTTAAGATACTCAAATTTATGAGCATGCTGTTGTTGCCTGCGTCTGTAGCTTTAAGGTTGTAGGTCAATGTAACAATGACATAATACAGAAACTAGTGAAATCATTCCATTGTTGAAACTGTGTCTAATTATTTTGTGGTTTGTTTGGGGTTTTTTTCAGGATATCCTCCTCATCAATGTGGTCATTGAGCAGATGATCTGCGATACTGATCCTGAACTTGGGGGAGCTGTTCAGTTAATGGGGCTTTTGCGTACTCTGATAGACCCAGAGAATATGCTGGCTACAGCTAATGTAAGAAAATACAAAGGGGTAAAGACACTTTACTGTCTTGGCAAAATTAAAAACCTGATACTCTCCTTTACTTTATGGTTATAGCATTGAAAACGAAGATTTTTCTTTACTTTTTTTGTTGTTGTTGTCGTCATTTTGTATGGTCTGATACCAAATTTAAACAAGCTAAAAAATAAACTAAAATATCTATTAACTTTGATAATACAAGGCTTGGAGCATTGTGCAAGTATTTACTAAGCCTGGCAGTCCCATGCTTTGGTGGAATGGCACTGGTCTGTTTGTAACTCCTGCTATCTGGATGAGAAATAACGAAAGAAGAGAGCCTAGTAGGATTTGCATGAAACCAAAGTTTTCATACCAGTGACACAATAAATGCAAATTCATTGAACTAGTGCCATACTGAAGGGTTTATATTCATTAATTCTAGGTTGTGCGTGTTCAGACATTGATATGCATTTGTTATACAAAATGTAGTGAAATGGGCCACATGATGCTTTTTTGTCAGTGTCAAAAGGTTTGCAGGATATTACAGATAAAATTACTGCGTTTAAGAATGGTTTGAGCAAATTTTGTCAAGTGCTTTGAGTCCCTGATGTATTTTCAATCTATATTTGCATTCACAGTGGGGATTTTTTTGGGGATACATAGGTTAGTTTGATGTCTCACAGATCTTTTCCCAACTTAAAAGTATGTCTTCCTTGTATGAAGACAATGTTGCAGGCCCAACCAAAAAGACACAGACAGACCTGAAGGAGTCGGTAGAGTTCTTTGTAGGCTGTTTATTATGTTACTACTCTTTCTGATTTAATAAAATTCAGTATTTAACAAAGTTCTATTTGTTTTAGAAAACAGAAAAAAGTGAATTTCTCAATTTCTTCTACAACCATTGTATGCATGTTCTTACTGCACCGCTTCTGGCCAATACATCAGAAGATAAATGTGAAAAAGGTAATGTTAACATTTTTTTTGTTTTCCTCCTTAAGTCTTGTAATGTTTTCAAGTGACTTACAGTCCTGGTAGCAGTACTAAGCCCACAGTGCAAGCTGGGAACATTGCTGGAAACTTACTCCTCCAGCAATGGGTTTTGTGGGCAGAAGATTCAATAGCTCTTTCTTGCAGCATTGAATGCTAATGTCTCTGTGCTTTGTAAAATATATATGTCCTTGCTGTGTGTCGTTAATTGTGTACTAGTTCTACTAGTAGCATTTTAAAGAGTATTTGCTTTAAAGTGGAGACTCTCTTTAGTTCACAGGTGATTTTTTTTCAAAAAAGTTCACAAAAATGCTGTGACATTCACTAGCAGTTCTGTGATTCTGGGCATCAGGTGTGCTCAGGTGATTAAATCCGAAGACTTTCACCTGGCTGTAGTATCAAAATGCTGAGAGAAATCTCTTCAAATAAATAAACTTGGAACTCCTTTATCTTGTTTCTTTTTGTAATTTTTCTGCTAACAGTAGAAGAATTGGAAATCTCTGGCACATGCAGATAACAGTCACTAGTTTGCCTCTAGTGGTTCAGAAACAAATTTAACGTCATTACAGCCTCTGGAGTCAGATTTTTTTTTCCTGAGTACTTGTACAAACCAGTATGTATTTGGTAAAAAAATTTTTTTCATCTTACCTGTCTTCTCATACTAACTGTTAAGTCAAAAAAAAAAAGTTTTATGCATTTCATATGAAAATAAAACTTGCAGAATATCTGTAATACTAATTTTGTTATATTATTTGAAAAAATTAGAATAGACATTTTGCTTTAGTCTGGGAAGGAATAATATTCCTAAGTATTAGATTACATATTTTCACCTAGTTGAATTTGAAACTTTATCATGTAAATGGAATCTAGAAAAAAAATCATCTTCTCTGGCATGCATTTTTGCTGTGTGTTTATTTCCCTATAGCTTGCAGAAACTTTTGATTTGATGAAAAGCTTGAACAGCTGGTAGGATTGTTTATCCTCATCTTCTAAATATTTTGAGTGTTTTGAAAAACTTTTTGTGATTTCTGTTTTTATTTTCTATTTATCAGATGCAGTAGTTGGGTCCACTAAGAGTAATACTATTTGTCCTGGTGAGTTTTAATTGACCTTGAGTTTTGAAACTTGTCTTGTATGCTTTGTATGGTGGGTTTATTTTTAAAAGTTAGATATCTCCATACTTTTTTTTTAAGTACTTGAAATTCAAATAGTTGTAGGTGCTTTGCCTCACTTGATGCCAGGGAGCTGCAGGAACATCTTCATCTGCTTTTGTGTTACTGGGTTTCACTGGGGTTTTATTTTCCTAGTGAACCTTGGTACTGAAAATGTCAATCATTGTTAGCAGCATGCATACTAAAGAGACATAGCTGAGCTTTTGCAGTTTGGATTTTTATCTGTGCAGGCTTTTTTTGAGCATTATTAAAAAAAAAAAAATCACTAATCAGGTTCACACAACTACAGGTCTGACTGGCTTTCTTCTTTTAACTACTGTTAGTCTGGGTTGCTGTGACCAGTAACTTGCTGATTTTGGCAGAATTCTCACTGCCAATACAGGGTCATTTTTGTGACGGGGTGGGGGGAACAGGCAAGGCAAAATTTGTGTTGCTTTGTTCTGACCCTATGTCCTGCTTCCTAAAGCAATCTAACAGGCCACTAAAAACATTTTGGGAACTGTGATGGTACCTGAGCTTAGTGATGGTTTGGTGCATGACAGTACTGGGGTTTTTTTTGATATAACTGAAGGCATTCTTCGGGTTTTTTTGGTTTGTTTTGTTCTGTTTTTTGTAGATAATTATCAAACGGCACAACTACTTGCCTTAATTTTGGAGCTGCTTACTTTTTGTGTGGAACACCACACGTATCACATCAAGAATTACATTATGAACAAAGATTTGCTAAGAAGAGTACTGGTGTTGATGAATTCAAAACACACATTTCTGGCCTTGTGTGAGTATGGAGCTGTTGTGATTTCCTTCTTCAGGGCTTTGAATGTACTGTGTGGAATGTGTTGGAGTAAAAGTGTATACTTGGGGAATTCACATGAATTTTGAATTTATTTATTATTGACTAGCTGTTTAGTAATTTTGAAAAAAAGTTAGCAGATGTCTGTTCATGCAGACCAATGCAGCTTATGGTGGGAGAAGTGTAACTTTTGAAGTCCACACAGATCCGTTCAAGTCTTTATGCCAGTATCATTTGTGATCAGCTGTCTTACCTCATTTACATGGAAATACTGTAACTTCTTGATAATGTCAGTCCCTGGGGAGACAGAATGAAATTTTGTGCACTATGGCATTTAAAGAATAAGGGGCTGGTTCCTGGGAGGTGAACACAGAAAAACAGCCGGATAAGCTAATGATTTAACTTCACATGTGCTGAAGTTTATTGCTGCTCTATTTCAGAAAGAAATTAATGGGCCCTGGTCATATTCAAATGCTCAGGAAAGTAAAAGAATATTAAAAAAAAGGTTAACCTGGCAGGGAGTATTTCTTCAGAAATTTCAGAAAGTGTTTTTTAATGCTCATGGTTTGGGGACTCACCTTCCACTCAGTAATATGTGGTTCTTTTCAGTTCTTGCCAGGTGAAGCAGATTAGTACCCTGACATGTAGTTATTCAAATTTTGAATTTCTTTCTTTGTATAGGTGCTCTTCGCTTTATGAGGAGGATAATTGGCCTAAAAGATGAATTTTATAACCGTTACATCACCAAGGGAAACCTGTTTGAACCAGTTATAAATGCTCTGTTGGATAATGGAACTAGGTACAATCTGCTCAACTCTGCTGTGATTGAGCTGTTTGAATTCATCCGTGTGGTAAGTTAAGCAGCTTCTCCAGCTCTTAGACATACGTGGTATCTCCAGTGGAAACACAGGGTGCAACGCTTTTCCTTGAAATAGCACATTACTACCTAAAATCCCAAACAAAAAATTCTGTAAATATCCACATGGAAAGCAGCCAGTAAAAGCTGCTTTGTGCTTGTTTTACGTGCTCATCCCATCACAGAGTACTTGTTGGCCATATTTACATGCAAGTCTGTGTAAAATTGTCCTGTGGATTAAATTCTTCTTAGTGGTTGAATATGTTATTTGTGGTCCAAACTTTGAAGTGAGAAATTAACTATGATATATGTAAGTACATCTGGATATTTGGTCTAAATGAGACTAATTTGACTCTAAATTTGAATTATCATTGTCCTTTAAAATCCTACACATGTGTTTTCTTAGCCAGTGTTGTCTTTGAATTGGTAGCATTTCCACCAGCAGCATTTGTGGGAACAGTGTTAATGTGGACAGGACGGGCAAGACAAGCAGGAGCACCCTGTTGGTTGTACTGCTGGGGTGGAAAACCAGGTCTCTGCAGCAGCTCCTGAGTAATTTGCTGTCAATGCCTTGTTGTGGGGGAGTCTTCTCAGAGAATGTTTGTGGTCTGTGAAGATAAAGGGCAGTTTTTAGTTGCACAATATCATAGCTGCTGGCTTTTCCAGCAAGAAAAGGTGACTTTTGCCAGTGTGAGATGAACATTAAGATTTGCCAGATACAGTGAGTCTTGTTGGTGGGTGACTGACAGAAAGATGCCTTCTCCCGTGTGTGTTGCTGTAGTTACTGAGGATTGGAAAGAAATAAAATTTGTGAGGAGAGCAGAGCCCTGTTTTTCTCAAGAAGGCTTAATCCAAGATAGCACATGTCATGGTTTAATCCAACTATCTCAACTAGAATTGGGACAGTACTGAGTATATTGCCCATTTATTTGGGAAATGTAGTAAATATTTCTAGAATTCACCCTTTTTTGTTAGGGGAAAATCTCATTACTTCACATTTGTTCTTTACAATAATGTTTTGACTGAATCAAAATCAATTGATGAATCAGTTACTCCTAAAACTAAAGCCTAAAGCTTTATGAACCTTCTGCATGTTAATATTTGAGACTGAAACCCTGTTTTGCTCTTATGCAGGAAGATATTAAGTCCCTTATTGCACATATAGTTGAAAACTTTTATAATGCACTTGAATCTATTGAATATGTTCAGACATTTAAGGGACTGAAGACAAAATATGAGCAAGAAAAAGACCGACAAAACCAGAAACTGAACAGGTATGACCCAGTTTACATATTCTGAGACTTTTATTCAATGTCCTGTAGTCTCTTCATACTGCAGGTGTTCATTGGTGGTTATTCTTTTTTTCCCAGAGGGCAGAAAAAGCAGAAGGCTGGGTCTGGCATTGTTCTTCAGTTTTAATGAAAACTTCTTAAGTTAGAGTAAACCTCTATTTGACTTTACTTGGGGCCTGCCATAGTACAGTTCCTATCTGTCAGTACAGTAAATGTTATATTCGGAAAACTCCCAGCTTAGGAAGAGCAGAATCTCGTTCCATCATTCAGAGTTAGGATTCCCTCTGCCTTGCCATCAGCTGGGCTTCTGATAAAGCTTATGCTGACAATAAAACCAGGGTTGGGGCTGGACTGTCTCCTCAAACACACTGAAGTCACTCTAAAGCTTCATCAGCCATTTCTGATCCTGGCCAAGTCTGAAAGAGCAGCAAAACTTGAATCACTTGTCATGTGTCTCTTACAGTGTTCCATCTATATTGCGTAGCAATAGATTTCGCAGAGATGCAAGAGCCTTAGAGGAAGATGAAGAAATGTGGTTCAATGAAGACGAAGAGGAAGAAGGTGAAGCTGTTGTACCTCCAGTTGAGAAATCAAAACAGGAGGATGATTTTCCAGATAGCTATGAAAAATTTATGGAAACTAAAAAAGGTATTTATTGGATTTCAGCTTGTCAGCACTGGAAGTGCTCCGTGTCAGATAGGGGGAATATTGTGTGAACAGACCTCATAAGCAAGAGTAGGGGATTCTGTGTCATGAAGTAACAAGTTCCTAATATGTCTTTGCAAGCTAGTTTAGGATGAGACTAGCACCTCAAATACTGGGTTCAATTTTGGGACCCTCACCACAAGAAGGGCATTGAGGGGCTGGAGCATGTCCAGAGAAGGGCAATGAAGTTGGGGAAGGGTCTAGAGCACAAGCCTTGATAGGAGCAGCTGAGGAACCACGGGTCCTCAAGACCTGGTCCAGACTGCCCAGGGCAGTGGTGGAGTCTCCATCCCTGGAGGGGTTTCAAAACTATGGAGATGTGGTCCTGAAGGATGTGGTTTATTGGTGAGCTGTCAGTGCCGGGTTAACAGTTTTACTGGATGATCTTAAAGGTCTTTTCCAATCTAAGCAATTCTGTGACCTTAAAATAATGAGTTAAATTGCTCCAAGTGTGCATCTAGTTTAAATGACAATCAAAAGCAAAACTGTGTGCCCTGTGTGAGCCATGTCCATGTGTCCCCAGCATTTGTGCTAGGCTCAGTTAGAGTGCTGGTATGTTCTGGATGAGGTCAGTAGGTGACCTGTTGATTTATACTGAATTAAAAAAGAAAAAAAAAAAAAAAAAAAAAAAAAAAGGCAGCTTTTGCCCAGTGATGATGCTGTGATGTGGATTGTTCTCCATGGTGTACAGCTGATACTCAAGTATGAAAATGTTTGTCCCTCAGCTAAGGAGAGTGAAGACAAAGAGAATCTTCCAAAAAGGACTTCAGCTGGGGGATTCAAATTCACTTTTTCCCACTCAACGAGTGCAGCCAATGGTGCAAATGGTGCAAACAGTAAATCCGTGGCAGCTCAGACATCACCAGCAAGCTCCAATGGCTCCTCTTCAAAGAATGCGACCCTGACCACAGCCGTCACAGCCACGAAGGTGGGAGAACTTGTAAAAAAGCTGCTGTCCTCGCTTAAGACAGCAGAGCAGTGTCATGAGGCTTTGCCAGTTGTGACGTGGTAAGGTCAGCATTAGTCTCTAGGCAGGGTCTTATTTATATATTCATTCCAAGCCCTACCTAGTTAAAACCTTACTGGTTTAGTGGAAGGTTTAAGGAAGATTTAGGTGGGACTGGTGCCTGTTGGTTATCTGGTGGGCATGGTTTAATATCAATTGCATCATCTGCCTAAGGAACTGTTCCCACTCCTCAGTTTTCACTGTCCAGTTGCTGCTCTGTGCGTGATATATGTACAGGATGGGTTTTTTCATTAAGTATGTTAGCACACACCCCTGGTGAATTAAAACCTTTTAAGGAGATTAAATAGAGCAAATCATAATTTTGAAGCCAGATCCAGAGGAGTGAGGCAGTTCCAGCATTTTAACCCTGCAGTTCGAAAACATTCTCAAGACAAATGGGTATTTGAATGAAAAAGGCATCACCAAGAGCCTGCTTCCTGCAGGCTTGTGTGTCCCAGACAGGTCAGCTGGGGGTTAGGTATTAAAATTGCACATTCCTGGGTATTTTTTTCAATGTGAGGTTTTCTTTTCTTTTTTTTTTTTTTTTTTTTTTTTTTTTTTAAATTTGGGGGGAGTTTTGTTTGGCTTGGTGTGTTTTTTTGTTGTTGAAGATGATAATAGAAAAGAGGAGAAATCTCCCAGGAA
>JANHGN010018002.1:0-18563 GCA_024605025.1 Megaceryle maxima
GTCAGGACATTGGCCAAGATGACTTTTCTAAGATTGAGAGACCTTACCTGAGTGGTAAGCAAATATTTAGCATGCTGTAAGTTTGCAAATGTGAGTGATCAACTAACACATGAATAATATTTAGTGTGCTTTCTAATTTGTTATATTGTTGCTTTTAAGTTGTAATAGTGCATTCTCCTACTGTATCCATAAAAACCTGCATTAGTATCATATTAGACTTCAAACAGATGGCTTGCTTGGGACTTACAGTTAAACCTGTGAGTTCAAATAAATAATTTGCTTAGACCTCTCAGTCCAATCTCTTTTCACCACACACATCCAGTCAGGTTTTGAAATTCTCCAGAGAAGGTAACTCCACAACCTCTCTAGACAGCCTGTTGCAGTGCTCTCTCACCCTCACAATAAAAAAGTTTTTGTTGAGGTGGAATTTCCTGTGTTCCAGCTTTTTGCCCCTTGTCCCATCACTGGACACCACTGAAAAGAGACTGTCACCATCCTCTTTACACATACCCTTCAAATATTTATATACATTGATAGGATCCTTTCTCAGTCTTCTCCAGGATAAACAGCCTCAGGTCTCTCAGCCTTTCCTTATCAGAGACATGTTCCAGTCCCTTAATCATCATAGCCCTCTGACAGACTCACTCCAGTATTTCCCTGAACCTCTTGAACTGGGGAGCCCAAAACTGCCCACAGTATGCCCAATATGGCATCACCATGGCAGAGTAGAGGTGGAGAAGAACCTATCTCGTCCTGCTGATCACTTAATGAACCTCAGCATACCATTGGCCTTCTTGGCAACAAGTGCACATTGCTGTCCCATGGATAACTTACTGTCCACCATGACTCCAAGATCCTCTCCCTGGATCTGCTTTCCAGCAGATCAGCCCCTCACTTCTACTGGTGCTTGGGGTTATTCCTTCCCAGGTGCAGGACTCTACACTTGCCCTCGTTGAACTTCATTGAGTCCTCCTTTGCCCAGCTCTCCAGTCTGTCCAGGTCTTACTGGATGGCATCACAGCTCTGGTGTATCAGCCACTCCTCCCAGTTTGGTATCATCAGCAAACTTGCTGAGGGTACGCTCCATCCCTTCATCCAGGTCATTAATGAAGATGTTGAACGAGACTGGACCCAGTACTAAACCCTGGGGAACGCCAGTAGCGCCTCCAACTAGACTCTGTGCTACTGATCACAACCCTCTGAACTCTATCAATCAGTCAGTTCTCAAGCCATCTCATAGTCCACTTATCTAACCTACACTTCTGAGCTGAGGATGTTATGGAAGACAGTGTCTCCCTATAACTTTCTTTTCCTCCATATGCTTAGAGATGACCTCTTTTGTTGTAGCACTGATGAGACGAAAAAGCCAAGAAGAAATGTCACATTTATGTAATCTCTGTCAAATTTCAAAATAACAAATCCTTGATTTTGCTCAGTACATTCATTACAGTTGTGAATATCTCATCTCATTTATCCTCTGCGTATCCTTAGGCATTATAAACATGTATTCATAGACCATTCATAGCAATTCTTTGTTCCTTGAAACAAATACTAGAGAAAGACTGGTGTTGGAATCCACACAGACATTGTATGTGTACTGAACAAGAGAACCATAATGTAAAATGTGTTTAAAAAGTACACTAAAACTTTGAAGATTGTATTCACATACAAATATAATTAGTACTACAGCTATAATGACACACAGCCCCCACCCAAGCCTAAAAAAAATAAGAGATTGATAATCACCTATCCTAGTTTATGGTGACAACCCAGTCTTTATACAGATTTCCATAAGTAGATCTCAAAGACCTTTTCACATTTATCAGTGTAATTATATCCTTTATAGTCAGGGAAACTGAGACTCAATATTGATATTTTTTTCTCAAAAAAATAGTCCAGCAGCAGAATTGGAAACTACATTAGCATATGTGATAAGCTAGTAAACCATACCTATCTCAGAAATTGAGAGCTTTTTGGTTAAAAACTACTCATTCAGTCACAACAAGTTTTGGCTAATCTTAGTGGTCCTGTGAAGTCCTCCCCATTAACAACTTGATATTTTCAAAGCATTCAACATTCACTGCTAATTTCTTCCTCTTTCAGCAATTTTTTTTATTTTTTTTTTTCCCCAGAAGAAAAAAAGTGGGTTAAAAAAATTAGGACTTCTCTTTAATCTAAACCAAGATTTTCTGGGAGAGGCAGGATTACCCTTGGAGAGTCCTGGTTTCCTGGACTGTGCTCAGGCCACTTTCTCATTTCCATTCTTTTAAATAACTCAAAAATAAGTGTTCACCTGTCTGCTTAAAATATATATTCTAGGTTTAAAGTCTATGCTGCTAACATCAAAGCATTGCTAACCTTTTTTTTTATTATTTCAGCATTAAACTACAGGTCTTTACAGTAATGCTTCAGGACAGAAGGAGGCCATGTAGCCCAGTGCAATCATTCCCAGCAATACCTTGCTCACTTTTTCATTGCTTCAGAGTGCAATGTCTGACACTTTTTGAATGATCACAGATGTGGTTTCTGGTGCCACCTCAGATGGCCCATCCTCCATATTTATAATCCCTTTGCATTCTGCTGATTGTCATAGTGCCTGATCTTCTTGTTTGACCTTGCAGCATTAAAACTAAAGTTCTATGTAACTTTATCATATTTCTTAATCCTCTCTTTTCTCTTGAAGATTTACAGTGCACAGAGAAGCAAGAAAAGGGATTATACCCCAGATACCTGTGTATTAAAGCCTTAATTAAAACCTAAATCCTGTATTAAAACTTAAGATGGATGGAGATGAGAGTCTAGGTTTCAGATTCTATACCTTGAGTTCCTTGACAATGCCCAGTAAGAACTGTTATTCTACACTCCTCTGCTTAGGCATGGAAATGTGCTTATATTTTCCTTGTGTATAAGAAGCCACATATAAAAATTCAGAGGCCAAAGTCATACTGTATCTCCCACAGATTCTGAAGCAAATTTACTTTGAGTGTGTCAAGGTGATTGATAAAGCATATCTTCCTAGACAGTTACCCCTCTCAGTGACCCTTTCAACTATAATAATACTCTTAAGTTTAAGGCTCACACCTGCTTTCACATTTCACTTCTAGTTCAGTGAAACATAGTGGTTACAGTAAACAACATACACATTGTGATTTGAGATCATCCAGTGTAGCACCCCCAGCAGGACAGAATTAAATCAAACAGGACAGCAACATTTAATAATTCATGGACATTTCTCACTGAAGTCTGGAATACCAGAGACCCCAAGAAGAAAAGAGCTAAACATTTAATATTTACCATTCACTAGATATTAATAGCACAGCTATTACTCAAGATTGTATTTTCTGTATTTATTTTTAGAAGAAATACTTTGTGCTGTCCCTATGTACAAAATCCAGAAGTTACTGTTTTTTTAAAGACTTCTTGAATCCTTGTTTCTTAATTTTCAGTATCTTGTTTATCTGTTCTGCTATTTTAAAACACAAACAATGCATAAGAATCTTCCCTCTCTTTCAGTAGCCTTTCACTATCTTTTTCTTTACGTGCATCTCTAAACTTTCTGTGTGGCTCAGAAATGAACTTCAAGCATTATAGACTATCTTCTACTTTGGATACCTGGGAAACCTTTGGCACTAGGAAATTTAAGGAAAAGTGGAATTCACTTAAATATGGATTTCTTGCTGGCCATCCTAATTCTTCTCCCCATTCAACTTTCTTATTCTGATTATAATCTGAAAAGACATCCTGTGACCTGAAAAAGAAATACAGAACAGTTTGTCTAGTATTGTCTGCGTTTTATAACTTTCAGTATTACCCTCCCGAGTTTCATAGCTATATTTTCTTGTTACCTTGTTTTTAATCTGCAAATTGCAGAATTCTCTGTGGCCTGATCACTGAACTGTAGCTAGATGATTTTGCCAGCTTCTGTTTCTTTTTCCTTATTAATAGTTTCTTCTTCTCCTAGAGGTTTGTGTGGTTTGTGGATGGTGTGGAAGAATTTTCAGCTGATCTTTTGATTATGCAGTTTTTAAAAATGCTCTCATATCAGGGATGGATTCAGCTTGTATTCTCACATATCTTGCCAGTGACTTCAAAGGCCACTATGAGCACGTTTGGATGGTATTTAACATATGTGTCTAGATGGCATTTATGTCTAAATGTCAGAGATAAGAAAGTTCTGCCTGTGGCTCTGTCCCTTCCCTGTACTCCAAGATAGAAAATAATGTATTAAGAGATTCTTAATGAACCTAGTCCTTGTTCTGCCTCCCTGCTCAAGACAGTAGCAAGTCCCTGATACTATAAGCCAACTTTACTGATAATTTATTTGGCAATGCATGATGGTGATTCCCATTAAAAATATGGAGTCCTTCCAGTCCATCAGGAAATTAGCTCTTAATATTGCCCTCTATAACATACAGACATGTTGCTAACATGCTGGTTAGCTTCCAGGCAAAGTCCAGTTGTTCTCAGGAAGTTCGTTCACATACATTATGTTATTCCTTGATGAATATTAAGTCTCTTAGCCATCTGGGACAAAGCAGTAAATCGTGGCTTCCTGACTTACAGTTTCAAGCATGTCCTAGAGACTTTATCCAGTTTGCATCACATTCATATGAACAGTGTTAGGAACTATTCATCTCTCCTCCAACTGCAGTGAGGTGTTAAAAATTAGTGATTCTGTGTATCTCCACATTCTGTGTCCCACGGTAGTCATTCACCAGTAGGTAAGTCTGAGCATTACTCATTTCAGTGAAAGTGAAAAAAACTTCTTCCACTTAACAGTAGCTGTGGATGGGGAATTGCTCTCTTCCCTCACATTTTTTACTGTTTAAGAGGTTTGAGTTGAGTTTGATTTAGCCTGAAACCTCCATGAGAGCCATTATTCCTTTCTTCTCAGAGAAGCCATTTTGCACTGTAACTCAGCAGAACACTTGGTGTGCATTCATGCTTTTAAAAAAAATTTATAAGTTGAACGTAGTTCTCATGGCTAGCATTTTATGATGAACCTGTTTCCACAGCATGCCTCTCGGCTGTTGCATAATGTAATTTTTCTCATCAACTTGTAAGCATCTGAGGAGTCAGAGCTGAATAAAGCTGAGATAAAGGCTGTTATACACGATGTAAATAGATGTGAACTGGCAATTTAATATTGCCTTTTCATTTTTCCATACTGTATAAGACTGTGAAAGCCGAATCCATAAGGAATTATGAAGCTTTCACAACTAACAAGTAAGAGTTGAACTTAAACTTGACAATTTATGTGGGTGCAAGTGGGTGCCTGTGAGTGAGATTAGGTCTAATGGCAGCACAGTCTCTGATCTGGATAATTTTAAGACTCAGATTTGTAACCACTGAAATGCAAAGAAGCATATGCTTCACCAATGAATTAATAAACTAAACTAAGACTTAGCCAAAGATATAGATAAAGTACTAGCAATATTCATACAGATAGTCTCTGTTATAAATATTATTTGAATGATAAACTGAAACCACTGGTAAAAAATCAAAATGGGACCTGTACAGTTTTAAACTATTCTTAAAATATAACATCCTGTTACTAGATGGTTTACAGACAAATTACTGGACTCAGTAAAGGGGAAATTCCTTTGCCTGTGTTATACAGGAGGTCAAGTTTGATGATCGAATGATCCCTTCTGGCCTTTAAAGCTATGAATCTACTCATTTTCTACAATGTACACATAAAAGGTCAAATTTCCAAGACTGGAATATTTCACTGAAGGACCAGAAGCTCTCTAAGACGTCTTTAAAATAATGAATGGGGTAAAAAAGACATAAAATAAATATAAGAGAACGAATACAAAATTAACTAAAATAGGGAAATTCTATGTTTCACCCTACAATGGGAATAAAATGTTAAATATCAGAGCATGCCTTGTGCTTCCAGAAGTACTTATGTGTCAGTTCTTAAAAACAACTCCAGCATACAGCTCAAGATAGTCTGTTTTACAAGGGATGTTTATGCATAATCTCTCACCTAACAAGAACCTGAAATTATTTACTCAGGGGAAAAATATTTTGTGAACTCGATGTGTACATGTCACCCCATGTAAATACCTAAATAAAATTAAGGAGCTGCAGTGAGAAATACCAGGATCAAAATAGCTACTAACTACCTAACAACATTACCACAGTCCTGGTATTAGCATCCACCCTTCCATACCATCTTGAGAGTGAAATATCTCAGAACAACATTTTCATTTTTGGAGTTTATGCTCTAATCTCAGTAGGGATTTCAACGTTTAGAGGAAGTCCCAATGAAGACCAGTCTTAAAAAACAGGGTTCATGTTTCTGAGACATCTTTTAGATTTTGCTTCTAATCATGCCTTTCTTTATAAACACGTTAAATGCTAAAAATAATGTTCTACTATTTTAACTGTAAATATTTATTTGGGGACACTGTGGAAAAAAACTCCACTCAAATGCAAACAGTAAAAGCCTATACCCTCTTAACAATCAGCAGATAATTTAGGTTCCTCTAAATATTTGGATTTCTCATAGATGATTTATCAAATACAAATAGTAATGAACTTTCCTTCTCCTCTAACAGTTTCTTTGCAACATTGACTCTCTTATAATGAGGGGTTTCTAAACTGTAATAAAGAAGGGATGCATTAAAATAATACAGATATTATATATTAATTCCCTCCATCCATGTGGTCTTTATTTTGTGCCCCATCATTCTTCACCACCTGACAAGGGTTTAATTTCTAATCCATACAACTGTTTTCTGACCAACTATCTGTGCCTGTGCATAGGACAAAAGTAGCAGCACAAGATAGTTGGAAGAAAAATTGCTGAGCTGGAGAGCAGTGTGAGCAGTGCTTTATCTAACTGACAGTCTTGCATATAGCAGCTCTTATCCAAAGATTCAAGAGCACTCCAGTTTTATATCTTGTATGTTAGATCACTCTGTTATTAAAATTCAACTATGGCAGAAGAAAGAATAGAACAGCCTTGTGAACATACATCAATATTACACAGAAGGTAGAAGAGTAATAAGGAATTCTCATACCTGTGTGAGAAATAGAGATATAGGTGCAATTAGGTAAATGAAACAAGATCCAAGAGTTATGTCTCTGTGTCACTTAAATCTATATTTATTACACTCACATCTCACTCAAATGATAAGATCTCTTAGAATTTCTATAATAATACAATATTGAACTTCCATTTAGTGTAATCCACTTTGTGTTCCCATATTTCATTATCATTAATAGCAAGTAATTATTGCAGAAAGAGTCCCTGATATGAGTGGGTCAGAGTTGTACTTGCAGTACAAATATATGTGAAGGTTTTTTTTCAGGAATAATAGTTTAATTTCTAAGTCTACAAATAATAGGATTTTTTTCTGGACTGCTTATACTTAGAACGCAGTTAGAAACAATGCTCTTAATCTCCTAGTTTTCTAAGGTAACAAAGCTAAATCCGTTTGGATTCATACAAAGTTTCAAAAATAAAATGAAGAATGGAACTCTTATTCTGTTTAAACAGAATACTTATTTTAGACCTAGCTGTGATAACATCATAAAATTTCTTGTTGGGTCCCTTTCTGTAAAGACACAAAGCAGGTTTTATATAGCTTCTCTTCCCTACACCCCACCCCCCAGCCCCTTACCTGTACTTAGGAAAGGGAAATTCTTGACAGAAAGCCCTCACTGGCAATGACCATCTGTCTTTGTGTTCACTGGTAGGTGCTAATTGGCATGAGTGAAAGGAAGTGATAATAAACACTTAGCCCAGTGTAGCCAGCCCTGATTGATTGAAAAAGAAAGTTCTTTCAACTTTACTAGATCTTCAACAAATAGAACTTTTTAGAGTAGCAAATGCTTAGATTTCTGCCAATGTTAAGAACACAGTAGTTGTGTGTATAGGGATGTGGAAAAACATACAAACCTGGCTCTGTAATTGGTTTTACAGCAAATTAAAAATAATTTAAGTACTGGTACATTTTCAGCCATTAACATAGTTGTTGTTTTAACACTTGTTGCCCCAGAGGCACAGTTTTGGTGTTTGTAGCCTAGAAGCAGAATTATATTTTAGAGAACAGAGAGTTCACTGTACCCTATACTATCATACAATACCCCAATTCCACTGGGTTTCTCAAATATCATAAGGTTTAAGAGTAAGGTTGAAATATGAAAAAGGAAAGTGAAAATCACAATGGCACTCTGCACGTATTTTTTTGCTTATGAATTGCACAACATGGCAGTCATAGTCAATGTGTATGCTCAATAGTACATTTCTTTCCCCAGATTAGAAATTAATACAACTGGATTCCATAAACTAACTCAGGGCAGGGAAGAGCTGCCAGAATCAGATCTGATATCGTTCTGACTTCAATATATTTTTTGGTTTTCTCAAAAAATGTTACGATATAAGATAGTTGGAAGGGAAGGTTCTAATTTTCAAGTGAGTAAGGTTTAAATATTATCATTATTTCAATTTCTGCAACTATTTCACTGGTTTTATTCAAGAAGTCACAAGTATCTTAAAATATTTTCATTTGCCTAATCTGAAAGCTAATCTGAGACTTTTTAGTTATGAATTCTACAAAATAAATTTTTAAATCCCCCAAAAAACTCTCTGCCATAAGACTAATAGATTGTGCTGAAAAATAGTATGATCTTTTGAAACTGTTAGATAACAGAACTATATTGCAGCAATATTTACTACTACTAATACTAAAGCAATAAAAATATTTTAGACCTTAATAAAAAAAAAAAAGTATTGACTCATTTTGAGCACTAATTACCTATGATTTTTAAGTTGTCATTGAACTTCTCAGTATCCAACAGACACCCTGGGATTTGAAATTAGAAGTCTAACTTCTACATGGAAAAAATAGGTGAGACAAAAGCTGTCTCTAGTTTCTGTTTGCAGCAGTGCTACTACTCCTCTAAATTAATTCCTGTCTTATGCTTACCTTTCTCCATGGGAGTTCAAGCCATAAATATATTAATAGATGCAAATTCTAAATTTTTGACATTTTCCTTCTTTCAATTCTTTTACAAATTTCAGTCATTACAGGGACAGTATTGCACTAAGTATTACTTGACTGGTAATACCAGCTGCTACTGATATCAAGAAAAGAGCCTATATCATTCATTTCTTATGCTTTTATGGATCTGATCCCAAACACCTAGAACACTTGGTTGTAGAAGATTAGAGAAAGAAAATCAAACTCTAAAAATATTTTTTTACAAAGTGACACTTGCTAGTAAAGTTGTTAGAAATGTATTATGTTTCTCCGGTTGGAAGATTCATCCATATTAAATTCTACTAGCTACTTCATCCATATTAAATTCTAAAGCGAAATAGATTTATGTGGGAGAGAACTTAATCTGAGTTTTACATCAGTACAGTACCCCCAAGGACCACAGTTCATGTCTAATTTAGCTTTTGCAGCACAGTCACAATCACCTACATGAGAAGACAAAGAAGATGACATAACTCTAAAAGAGAAAATACTTTATTCTTTTCTGCTTACTCCTTCCCTCTTGCTTTTCTCTCCTTCCCTTTTCACCCCCTTTAGATCAATAACACACCACATTTTAAACATTCTAACAACAGGAATATAGACATATTTTCTTATTTATGACTTTGTTTACCAACAGTTGAAAAAAATTAAAAATATATTTGGCATTAGTTTTATAATAAAAATGGACATGGTTTTTACAATTCCTATTGAACTATTCCTATAAAAAAGGTTCAGTTCTGGCAGCTGAGAAGAGCACTATAAATGGTTATTAGGATAATTACTACTATGGCTGTCACACAAAATTTAAAGACCTCTACAGCTGAGTGTATTGACTTCTCCAACTTGAAAATATTAAAATCAGCCTCCACTGTTCAGTTTGTAACACCATCTTGTCTTCTGTGAAATGGGAAACCTTACCACCCAGTTTCTAGTAGCCTATTACAAAAAATACTCCACGACATTTTTTTTAGGAATATTAGCTTACCAAGAAATAAGCAGGGTTATTGGAGGAGTTTTATCACATTTTCCCTCTTGCACAGACCAGTATGTATATGTTATGGTAATAAGATATGCACTATATTATGCACTATCACTGTCACCTGTTAACTGATTCCTGTTACTCACTATCACCTGTTCCCTCCATAAATGTGATCATATCTGAAGCTGTCAAATGGAAATAATGACTCTACATTTGAGGTAGAAAATGTTTTGCAAGTCCACTTATTACAGTATAAAAAAGTTGGTGTTTTTTTAATGAAAGATTGCACTGGGACATGTGTAAAGAACTTTAGCTAGTTGCTAGCTAATTTTATCACTCAGGAACAACTTAAGTTAACTCAGTAAATCACATGCTTAATGCTAAACTATTACTCTTCAAACAAGTTTCATAAATACTGAGTAAAATGTTTTACATTGTCTCATAGCACAAGTAATGCTGACTATGATTATCACACATATGTCAACACTTTACTAACTTATTTGGCCCTAGTTTGTGAGATAACAGTAGCATATAAAGATTTCACTTAATGCTTTGAGTAGAGAACTTAAATGGGATAAAACCAAGTCATCTAAATAAAAGAAAGCTTTCGCTACACAGCCCTCCATATATTTTTGTTGTGATTCTTTCCTACTGAAACCTTTTTTTTGTGTTAAAAGTAATCTAACTGATGCTGAACAGGGACGTTGGGGAGCCTTCCACAAAGAGTGGTTATACACTAGCTTGATGACACTTACAGTAAATTGCAAGTGTCACAAAAGATTTTTAGTCCTAGATTTTTGGGAGCTCTTAGAGGGATAAAAAAACCCCCAAACCCCAAAACAACAACAACAACAAAACAAAAACACAAAAAAAAAGAGAAAGGAGATAAGAAATTATCTGGTTTCAATTGCCATAACACTGGTAACTTTGTAATTGATATTCAGTACACATAGTCCTAAAAATAAATCAATGCACATTTTGAATGCTGTCTGTTTGGATACACATCATTGTACATTTTTATGTTTTTTAAGTCCTGATACTGAAAATTCTGTCCTGATTTTACAATTATAATGTGATTCATAGCTTTAAAGTCACTAGCATTAATATCGGTAAAACTAGTTAAGATCCATATTCTGATTTAAAAAAAAAAAAAATGAAAAACATAGTGTTGTCTGGAATAGAGATGTGCTTGAGTATGCAATTTTATTTTTTTTATTTTCCATCTGACTTACAGTCTATTATTACATGTTCCTGGTAGCAGCCTTAAAGCCAAACAATCACTTTGTATTCCACAATCCCTTTGGAAATTAAGCTCCTCAGAAGGATGGCTGACTGTTAAATAAATCAGATTTTACATAAATCAGTCTTAAAAAAAGTACCATTATAACTGTACTGTATTTGGGGGTATGCTATCCATTAGGAAATAAATAGCGTTTTCCAGCCACATATAAGGAAGTGCCAGGCTGTCCCCAGTGCTTCCACAACTGTTTCTGGGGGATCTGATAGTTATAATGCATGATGCTTGCCAAATGCACCCAAGTCTCCTGGAAAGTAGCTATAACAATGAAAGAATATCTCAGACAAGCCAAAGTCAACTGTCATTGCAAATACCAGGAATGTTGCACTGGATAATGGTCACTGTTAGACACAGCAGAGCCTTATCTGAAATCCTCTATGGTGATTCAGGAAAAGAAAATAGAAGTAGGTTTAAATATTGATTTATACCTCATGGACATCATCAAAGGATTTAACATCCCAGAAAATGCCTAGAGAATAGAAGTCCTGAGATCAACCTCTATGCATAAAACTCTGCCTCCAGTTTGGTAAGTGTTAACATGTTCCTAGAAGAGAAAAAACATGCTATATCAAATCCTGCTACTGCTCTCTGATGACAATATCATTAATATATAGCTTAAGTATAATTAACTCATATAGTCTGACCTCCTCTGTTATTCAGAGTGTATGTAATTCAGGTGTAATTCAATATAAAAAATAATCTAGTTTTTTTCTCTATGGAAGCTAATAACTCCATGTGACTTAAGCACAGCTTCCAGCATGCACTTAATTTTATTTTGAGGATTTAGAAGTGGGGGATCCAACATGTCCTCTTAATCAGTAACATGATTTTGTTAAGAAAGAATAGAGACCTTAGTTTTGTTCAGATTTTTCTGTCAAATTTGTTGTCATGGATTCTTCCTGTGCCTTTCACCACAAGATTAAAGTACCCCTTACCTTTTTATTGTCATTTTGCAAAGGTTTAGTAATAGTACTGGAAATCCTATTGATAAACAGCCATAATTTATATCAGTCTATTTTTTGTCTTTCTTTCATTCATAGCTTATAATGTTATTAAAGCAATACAGAAATCTTAATGTCATTAACTCTGGAAGTATCAGAGCAAACACTGGAAGTCTCTCTCCTCACATTAACAATGATTGTTTTAATATTTGTAGTGTATGTTGAAGAACTGAAGGAATCATGCAGCCAATAGGACTCTTTTCAGGATCTGTGTTTTCTAATATAAGATGTGTGCAATCATTAAATACCATTTCAGGATTTCTTTATTTAGATATTCTTCAAAACAGATTAATTACTTTAATTAGACTATCACACATGTCCAGGAATACTCTCAGAGAAATAAATGGGACTACTTGTAAACTAAGGATCTAATTTAGGGCAGGGTGAGGTCACATAGCTTGATACTTTGCCAGTTTTAGCAAGCAATGTATTTTTGGACTGGTTTTTTGGAGAGTTAAAAAATTATCTCTATCTTCACCCAAAGATTGTGCAGTCTTTTTTAGGACTGATCAACAGTCCAAAACTGCCTAGGAATGTGAACTCACAGTCAAATAAAACTATTAATGTAATAAAAATAAATGTAAACATCTTTCTTCACAGCAATTAATTCATCTTTTATCTTCTGCTCTCTGAAACATCTCTTCCCTGATCTTGACAGAATAAAGTAGTATCAGTGTGTTGGAGCTATCAGAGTATGCACTATAAAGCAAATGCAATTTTCATGTTTTGGATATAAGTAACATAGACAGGACTATCAGTTTCTAACTGACTTTTCCTCCTTAGTATGAGAATATAGATTTCAAATATCTTTTTATTCTGAATGGTAATTCCCTTCAAACAAGGAACCAGGAATATTATCCTATTAAAAGTTACTCCATGCTTCCCATTAGTTTTCTTGCATCTTTCTCTGAATTATCTGGTTCTCACACTGTAGAGGAAAAAAATTTAGACCTGACAAGTGTTGTTCACTATAATAGATATTGTATTTTAGGAAGCATAATAGTCCTTGACAGAAAATAAACATGTCCATGATCTTTCACAGCCATGCACTCCAATTCTCTAGAAAGTATTTATTCCTATGTAAATTGAGGATGCTACTCAAACGTTTTATTAGAAAATTTCTATAACTAGATGGATGATAAACATGTCACTCAAGGAATATCAATGGGATTCTGTATTTGCTTCTTTCTTTAAAAATTCACTTCTGTACCTGAAGCAAATGCTTGGGCTGTCACAGAATCACAGAATCACGATCATTTAGTTTGGAAAATACCCTTGGGATCAGCATGTCCAACCATCATGTCCTGAAGAACTAAGTAATCCACCCATACTCTGAGCATGCTTTATTTCACTATGAGCAATTAAAAGCTTGGAATTTTTATTTTCTAAAAGTCTAACAAATGTCACCGTAAACAGGTCCTATTACCTATCTGTTTCATCCACTAAACTATTCACATGCTAACTCTGAACAGCTTTTACAACATGATTGTCTATCCAAAATGTGTTTGTATTCCAGACATGATATCTTTAGATTCCATAAATATTCAAGGAAATATCTTTGCTGCATACTTTCGACATGAAAAGTAATAGCTCTGTTTTTAATTAAAGGGAACATCAGATACAAAGAAATGAAGGGACTTAAAGAAATATCACAAAAGCACAGACAGGAATTGAATCTGGATCTCCTAAGTGCTAATTCTGTAGTTTTATATGCTGAATTAACCCTTTGAGAGAGACATGATGTGCTGTTGTTCAGCATCTTTCATGTGACATTCCTGTGGGTGTTCTTTTGGCTCACAGTGCTTCATGACCAAGATATCAGTTGAATCCCAAGAACTCCAGACAGGAAAGGAAGCCACAAGAGAAAGAGATGTCTTGTCACTGCATAGGGCAAAGAGTAAAAAAATTAAAAGGACAAATAAAGAGCTATAAGAAATACTGGTTTACATTTACCATTTACATACCTGTGTTGAATTTAAGAGGTAGTTATTTTAAAAAGAATTTCATCTCAGGAGAAAAATACTGCTGAGCGGTTATATTTATCCCTAGGAACTATGCTGTTCTGTTTTTCTACCTCTTTAAGTGTGCTCTTTTCTTCCTTGGATGAAAATTTTGATTGTTAAACAAGGTTTATTACACCTTTTTTTTTTTTTTTAATTGGACTAGAAAATTAGCTGATTGATAGTAAGTGTTTGTATAATTTTTACAGGTTTCTGGATTGAGCCCCTACAAGAATTAAACCCTGCTCTTTTTGGGATAAGGAAACATTGTACCAGTATCTCATGATCTTCCCAACAAAGATTCAAAATCATAAACGTGTTCTTCAAAACAGAAACAAACTTGACAAATATTTTTTTTTTAATTTTTTTTAATCATTATTTAACTGTAGAAATTATCCTTATGAAGAAATGTTATAGAGGGGAAAGAAAATGTTGAGGTAGGTCTGAGGGAGACAGAAATGCATTTGTAAAAGCAAGCAAGTTAACTGCAATAAAAGGGAAATAATAATTAATTAATCCAAACACTTCATACTTTGTTTTTATTATGAGGGAATTTAATTCAAAATATCCATTGAGGGTTGGAATCACATTTCACTATCTGGTGTTAATAGAAGTACTATTTTTAATAGAAGGAACTCAGACACAAATATTATATGTTATTTATAAGGTGGAAAGAAATGAAGAATTTCAGCCTGAAAAAGAGCTGCATTTTCAGGTCAATTCAGCATCACAAATGCTGCTATGTGCCTTTACAGTAGACTAAAGACCAGGAACTTTAAATGAGCTTTTTGCTACCAAGGGATCAATTAAATGTAGATGACGGTAGAAACCTCACAGGGATGAAAGGCAGCCCGAATTAAGGAGAAGATCTAAATTAAAAACAGTTCTCAAAATTGTTACTGATTATTATTTTTTATGCTTTCTAAATGCTTTGTATACTCTATGTTTCAACTGACACGGAGTAAAATTACAAATCTATGAAGAACACAGTTCCAAAATTAATACAATCTACAAAATAAAACTTCTGATTCAAAATCACAGCCTGCAGAGTACCAAGCATTGGTCTGGAACATTAACAGCTACAACAGGCTAATTTCTAGTTTTATTGTCAGTGGTCAGTGTGAATTATTTGGACTGAGTTCCATTTTTAGCTAGGTGTATTATACTAAAATGACATGCAACATCTCATGGTGGCCTTGGCAAAAAAGGACAAAGATTTGTATAAATCATGGTTCTTATGAACAAAATTGATGGTGGTTTTTTCCTTCGTCAGTACTGAGGTACACTCAAGCACTAAAATGTACACTGTCTCTCTCTGTATGGTGTTGCTTATAAAATGAAATGAAGATACATAGGCCCAAAAGCTGACAAAGCAACTCTTTTTTGAAATAATAGCTTCCCCCACTGCTGTGGCTGTGGAAGTAAAGTTGAAGTGGTCTGTAGACTTGAACCATCTCTGTGCACTTGAACCATCTCTGTGAATGTTTTCCATAGCTGTGGTCACAAAGACCTTCCTACTATGGCAATTTCCATGTTCTTTCTAGATCCTTTGAGACCTTCGCTTGTAGGTTTGCCTAAATGTTTCTCACAACCTAGACTAAAAACTCAGTTACCAGGAATGATATTTAATTGAAATGAATTATACGAGAATAATCATAAGATCCTGAAAGCCATAAAGTCTGGGGGGAAATATTCAAAGAAATCTTTATCCTAAGACAAATTCCTGAGATTATCTGTGGAAAGAACTAGTTCAATGACACAAGCTTAGAATTAAGACTTTCCGAAAGTTAAGTGCCAATGAAAGACATGTATGTGTGAGTATATGCTTTTATTTTTAGGGAGGTAATTTAAAGATATTTTAAAAACAGGATATTATCTGTGGAAAATTACTGGTCCTTGAACCAAAATAAATAAAATATGACCTTCAGTACAAAATAATTCCTCCCATTTTACAGCTATTCAAACAGTGAAGTCAACTGGTCATTTGTTGGATGTTCAACCCACAGAGAAATAAGCTCCCAGCATGGCTGATCAAGATTTATGTATTTATAAATATACACTTTTAGTTGGCAGACTTTCTTGATCAAGCACACCCCTTTTTTTAGAAGAAAATGGCACATTTCCATAAAAGTGACAAGTAATAGTAATCTTTCTCAGACAGGCTTCCATTCTTCTGAGTGTTTTAGTCTGAAGATCTGAACATGGGAACTGTCAGATCTGTTGAGGTCCTGTGAATAGTGTTATGTGAATAATTGCATTTCAGTACTTAAAAAGTGAAAATGAAATTTCAGTTTGAATAGAATGTGAAAAAAAGTTTTTCTGATGAATTAAAGGTTACATTTATAGTGAACCTTAGAGGAAAGGTCCAAGTAGATCTATGTCAGGTAATCTTCTTGTTCAAGGTGGGCATGCAAAAATACTGGACCAAAGGTCAACATCTAGACATATAATCACTGGTATATTGAATCAGCATAGGTAAGATGCACTCTCCTGCTTTAGTAACTTTCTTAGCCTAATCACTTTCTTACTATTTCCAGTAAAGTAATTTTATCTAAATTGTTCAATCAATTCAAAGTGAATTTACCAGCAGCCACAAAACAACAGTCATTTTGATCAGTTTGTATATCATTAACAAGACCTGACATCTATGTTATACAAGTTCTGGAAGTTTAATTTTGTTTTAGTTCCAGTCTGATTCCCTGGACTGGTGCCCAGTATCAGTAGGACCATGCTGGGTGCAATTCTGGAATGCATCTTCCAGTTTAGTTTCATCAGAAAGGAATCCAGTTCTTCTCCTCCTACTCTGCAATGAGAACTGAGGCATGGTGTGTGAATCAGAAAATTCACTCCAAAGTCATAGAATGAAAGTGTTGATGTAGACAGATGCAACCTTAGTCTACTATCCTGTTTCACACTAGGCACAGCGGTGTTGCAGTCAAAGCAAGGTATAAGTTCTCCAGGCTATAGTGTTTACTTCCTTTTCTTGTAAAACGAGTAATTCAGGACACTCTTTTCTTTGGATTCATAACAATCACTTTAATGTAGGTTTCAGGTGATTCTTCTCAAACTCCTTTGACCTTGAGACCAGAAATGACCTATGGTGATTGCTGATTATGGCACTAAGTGTGAAATAAGAAAGGGACCAAATGAAATCCCAAACATTTGAAAGAGGAAAGCAGTAATTTCGATTTCAAACAAGTTGGTTTTCTTCTGTTGACACAGTCAGAAAAAGGACAGAAAAGTCCCTTGAATAAGGCATCTCAAGAAACTTTGTATGTTGTACAGAGAAACTATACAAATTGCAAAGATTTGGTCAGAAACTGAGAATAGCTGGAGCTGTGTGATGACAGAAGTGGCTAACCAGCCTCCTAAATATTTATTGTCAGCAATGTGAAATAACCGATAGGCACCGATTAGAATTTGTTCTCACAAAATAGTATCTGACTGTTAAAAGCTTGCACAGCATAAACATAGATAGACAATTGCCTACAAGTGTGTCCTGCAATAGGCAATATATAATCCTCTTCTCCAGCAGCTGGGGTGGCAAGTTTTTGAGACGGAATATTTCATATCTATTCATGAACAGTCCACAGGAGGCAGGAACACTTTATCTACAGCATAACTTTCTGGATCCCATGCTGACCCTAATCTTAGGAGGAAGCCAATCCACCCACATTCCATGGAGAAGCAGTTCAGCCTAAGATACATGGAAAAATGTATAGAACAGTTGTCAGTGGCAAGAAAAAGATGAGGGTGCTTATTTTGCAGTGAGAGCACGCTATGAGTACAGCTGTGTTGCTGCAGGAAAGACAGAGGGATCTGCAGTTATATGGAGGAGGGAATGTCTTCTGTCCGACAGATTAAAAGGCAGAACAGAGAGAAATGTCCTTGCCCTCCTGTCCCTCTAAATCTGTTGGAGCCTGTCTCAGTCCTTTTTTCATTGAGTCATCTCAGAACTCACTAGTATTTCCTTTGTTCCCTCCCTTTTTTTTTCTTTTGGACTGTTTGTGGTAAAGAGACTGAACTGTGAGGTTTAAGCAAATGATTTATCTGAACTCACAGGTTTAATTGTAAGGCCCAGGCAAACCATCTGTTTGAAGTCTAATATGATACTAATGCAGGTTTTTATGGATACAGTGGAAGAATGCACTATCACAACTTAAAAGCAACAATACACTATAACAAATTAGAAAGCATGCTAAATATTATACATGTGTTAGTTAATGTTCTTTTACCCCTCTATGTAAGGGCTCTCAGTCACAGAAGTGTAACATTAGCTGATGTCTGGAG
>JANHGN010018002.1:18663-50500 GCA_024605025.1 Megaceryle maxima
CTGTGTGTGGTGCAGCATTGCCCTGTTTGGCCTGAGGCTTATGGACAATTTAAGGCTGACCCATCTACACAGCTCCCCATGTGTTGTCTCTGCATAGATAAAGCCATAGATAGACAAATCAAGGCTGAGTTGCCTGCACAATCCTGGTGAGTTGCCTTGCATGCACCAAATGTTACTGAAACTTGATTATGAACTATGAGCCAGAAAACCCATACACTGTTCCAACCAGCTCTCTGCAGTCTACAAGACTATTCATTCCAGGGTTGCCTCTTGGCAGATGGCACAAAAAGGCTGCACCAGTCTTTGTCTACGCAGTCCTTCTACACTATCTCTGCTTTGCATCCTCAGAAAGACTCACAAGCCTTCATGACTCACCTGATGGCGTGCAGCCACAGAACCTTAATTTTGTTTCATAGAAATGTCAACTGCAACACAACCCCCAAGGTATTAATAGACAACTGTAAACTAAGAAAACAGACAGTGATAATTACATGTCTTGGAACTCAGGATCACTGAGAAACCTTTAGTCCACTCTTTATGTAAGTGAATGTGGCTAATCTGCATTATAGGGCATTAACTCTAAGCAGTACAGACACAAGTCAGTTTGTGACACTTGCTCTTGTAGACAAGAAGCATCCCTCAATCCTTTTACACCGGAGAACTATCTTCCAATCCCATTTGCACCTCAGGCCCCCTTTGTCTGCCCTCACTTCCCTGGAACTGGCTTTGCCAAATTTACACCATAAATAGTTTTCCACCACTTCAGAACTGATTTTTTACTGTACAGATGCAGAAAAATATGATCTCTATCTGGAATCAGTTTCACAGAAATTATCATCTCTTTTTGAAGAGGTCCTTAAACGGGAAAAACAGGTCCAGAAATAAGGAGTAGTTTGTTCTTTTCTAATATTATTACTGGGAATACATTTTTTGTTTGTTTTATTTCATACTTTTCTAGAACTAAACAATTCGGGATTTTGAACTCTGACCCAGCAAATCATTTAATAGCAAATGTTGTTATTGAAATAGCAGGACCATTTGAAGTCTGAAGTATTGCCTTAGATTAATGGAACAAAAGTGTATTTTATTTATTGTGTTTTCAGCTCTCAAAAACAGTGTTATAACTAACTTGATGTAACCCCAAAAATCATCATTGGGAATTTAATGTACAAAATAAGGGGTTTTAAGAATGAATGTTTTTATCATATTCATATCTCTCACCAACAGAGTTATAATTTCAGGATATTTGGTGTTCCTAGCTGTCTCTATTAATAGAAATTGAACCAACTCATTTTACACAACCAGAAAATGAGACCATCCTGTATTCAGACTTTTTGGTGATGCAATAATTTGGATCTGAAAGCTTAGGAAAATATAACTGGAGGAATAAGAGCTATACAGACTGCAGAAATTATACATAGGAAACAAAATTAGAGGGTTCTTCGTTTTACAGACCACTTTTATTGTTATTTTAAAAATGTTATCATAGTAACTGCTATGGTAATTATGCTGAGCATCAGCTAGCGCAGCAGCACCAGACTTCATAACTTGCTGTATTGTAAATCAGGGCTTCCCCCAGGCAGCCATAATTTGTATGTCCTTCTGGTTTGGCCTACTTTAACTTTTCTATTTTAGGGAATACACATGAGCTTTGTGTTATAGAAGGAAAGTTATAGCAGACTAAGCTACAGTCTATGGTGACTTTGCCTTTTAGGTCATGCCCTCCTTTGGTGTTGGAGGAAGATAGTCACTTATATAAAAACAAATTATGATTCAGAGAATTCCTACAGAGAGATTAACCAGAGAAGTGTGGTTTTCACTGTGCTCTCACCAAGTGTACAAAGTCCCTGTATAAACAGTCTCGTACTGGTCTAATTATCAGCTCTCTAATCCTTGTCTTGCCCATTACATACAAAGTGGTTTTCTAAATTCAAAAGAGACAAGGTTCTGAGCCACAACATTTATAAGATCATGGCATCTGGGGCTGGAAAACAGCTGATACATCATCCGGTACACCTCCCCAGAAGGACAGGGTAGCCTACATAAAAATGCCTCAAATAACATAGCTTTCACCACATCCCGACCCAGCTAGTCCACTGTCTAATTCATCCTGCTGCCATGATGCTTTCCTTGTTTTATCTTGATACCCTGTTTCATAGCTCCAGACTCTCACTTTGAACTTGGATCAGGTATGACAATGGAGAGAACCTCCCTTCCCTGAGGACAGCTTTCCACATTTGTACAGACAATTGTTCACCTCCTGTTTATGCTTCTTTGTCATTGCTGGTTTTTTGAATTGGGGGAATTTGTGTATATGAAATTTCTGTATCATCCAACACAGCCTTAGGATTTGATTTTTTAAAAATGTTTTCCTCACATCTGGCAATACTACTGCACACACAGCTGAAAAACTGGATTTCTGAGTAGCTATCCTAATGACTATAACTATTGATTTTGTTACTGGAACAATGCCAAATGACTATGAGGATGGCAGTATCTTCACAGATGAGGGTAATACTTGTCCACCCTTAATAATGATATAAATGATCTTAATAGGCAGACAACAGATTTCCCTGAGATAAAGTATTCATTTATCTATTTATAAAATAGACTGACACTCCTCTCATTTCCTCAAGGTTGTAATTTAAAGGATTAAGTTAATGCTGTTTGATACCCTGTCCAGAGACTTCTTGAAAGATTAAGTTGTTGGCTCTTCAATAAAGAAAATGTATTAAAGCCTCTGTTTCATTTTTTTGTTGTTGTTGTTGCTGTTCTTTTTTTCTTTTTTTTTTTCTTTAAGTGAATATGTTGGTCATTCAAATAAATATCTGTCTAGACAGATGTCAAAAGTGAAATTCAATGTTAATGACTTTCTTCTAGATAATAAAAAAGCAAATGGTAAAAAAAAAAAAAAAAAGGGGGTTATGGTGTAAGGAACACCCCAGTTCTGAATGTAAAGCCAGATCTTTTTGTCTCAACTATCACACTGTAAATGGCATTAAATCAATCAGACAAAAAGTTCTCTTACATAGAGATATAGTAATATCTATGCTGCTATGAAGCAGCATGGGTGCATGTCCGTGTGGTAAAGCAGTTAGTAGTTGTCATGGTTTGAGCCCACCCAGACAGCAACAGTGCACCATGCAGCTGCTCTCTCACTTCTACTGTTCTCCAGTGGGATGGGGAGAAGAAAATACAACAAAGGGCTTAAAGGTTGAGACAAACGACAAGAAGGGAATGATCACCAGTTATGGTCATGGGCAAAAGACAGACTTGACTTGGGAGAAGCAAAACCCAATTTAAACAAAACCACCAACAATTTATCAATTGAATCAGAGTGTAACAGTCATAAATACAATCACCTTCCCCCAGTCCCTCAGTTCTGCTCAGGCCCAGCTCTGCTACCTCCTCCTCACCAGCATGGGTACTTCCCATGGGTTGAAATTCTCCCAGCAAAAGAATGCTCCAAGATAGGCTATCCCAGAGTCACAGACTTCTTTGGGAGCAGCCACCTGCTCTGGTGGGGGCCCTTCCACAGGCTGCAGATAAGATTCTGCTCCACCATTGAGCAATAAGGGCTGCAAAGGCTCAGCCTGCCATCTCACCATGGGTTGAAGGGGCATGACTGATCTGGATTGCCTCCCCTCCTTCTTCTTTATTGACCTCCCTGTATGCATCATTGTCTCTACCAAGTCCCACTCCTCTCCAAACCAAAAGAAGTCACAAAAGAACCTGCTTAACAGGTTTTTTCCCTATTGAGTATGTTAATTCAGAGGTGCTAATTGTCTCAGCCTTGGCCAGAGTCAGGTCTGACTTGGAGCTGGGGAAGCTTCTTGAAGCTTCTTATAGGAGCCATGCCAGTAGCTCCCTCCCCTACTACTAAAACCTCATCAGACACAAACCCAAAACATAAATGTAGTACTGGATTTATTGCGATTCTCCTTTGAAAGTGATGATTTGGTTAATGCTGGGGTTTCTAAAGATCTTGAAGGAAATAGACCCCTCAGTTCCCACCACACTGGATGCCTCATTCCTTTGAGAAGTTTTGTACAGAATTTGAAAGGTTTGACATCTCCCATGCTTCTCAAAGCCACTACTCACCAGGAATGCTGCAAAATACTGAAGATTTGCACAGTTCAGTATACAGTGTCAACAGTACCTGTTAGGTGCCTGACAACTGTAAAAGGATCCAAAGCAGGATATACCTATTAATGTCTTTAAAACAAGGAGAGAATTAATAATTTAACCACTGTGACATGGAAGCATATCAGCTAAACTTCTTTCTATACTGCCATTGAATACAGATTGCTCACTTCATGCTCCATATTAAATGCCCAAAAACATGTTCAATTTCCTTCATTTTACCTTAAGTTTTTGGATCCACATTACTGTCACAAGAAATTGAATTTATTTCTGAAAACAGATTACATCCCACTGATGCAAATCACAGCATATACCAGTTCTTGTCCTCTGCTTTTGAGATATGTCATGTTACATGTCCTTCACTAATAGGTGTAAGTAAAAGCATAAACTAAGCGTAGCCCAGGACTTGTGTCCAGGTTGATGATGTCATCACCTTGCCCAAGTAGGAATGTGGAATCCATTAGTGGTCAATACAACTAGAACTGATTTTCAAATATTTTGCATCAGAATGCATTTTCAGCTTTAAAACCTGCAACTGATTTGTTATCAAAATGGGTTATTCTTTACAAGTGCTTTCCATTTCACCATTAAGTTAATAATTACATTAAAAGCCATAGGCTTCTGACAGAAAATTGGTAGAAAAATCTTCATGTGTCTGAATAAGGAAAGTAAACTTTGTTTACAACTGTCTTTGATGCTGGCCAAATCATTTCATTGTTGTTTAGACAAATTATTAGCTAATAGGCATAAAATATCATTCTTATATAAGTAGTGGTTTGTTTGTTGTTTTGTTTCTTTTTTAAATAGTCAAGAATCATGAGACTATCAATTGGAAGCAAAATCACTTAAATGGTGAACTACACAGCATTCACATTGTTCATTTGGGATAAAAAAGGACATCATTAACTTTTAGTAAAATATATTCCTTATTCTGAGTTAATAAGAATTATCTGATAGCCATAATTATTTCATGTTAGAGTTTTGACCATTACATTTTTATTTCCTGCCCAGTGATCAGTGGAAAATATGACATGCCAGATTGTATCATGATCTGCAAAAAAACAACTGTTTAATTTTTTTTTTTTGAGACCAGTAATTATTTAGCAAAAAATATCATCAAATTTACATTCCCTAGAGAAATCAGAAATTTGATTTTCATCTATAACTAACCATAGAGACTGTTGTGACCCATGTACTAATAATAAGTCAGGCACATGGAGTTGATTTCAGGAGTAGGATACACTGGTACACCATTTTTTTAGTGCAACCTATAAAGAAATCCTTGAAGAGGTCTGCATTTGAAGAAAAAAAAACCCAAACATTTATTCCACCTGTTTTTAATAGGTTAACCAAAGTATGCTATCTATGTCCCAAGTAGTATTGACATTCACCTGTAATTAGTCATAGAAATGACTTTACTGCAAACAACAATGCTTCAAGGACAGTATGTTTCAATATTTACCTGTCAAAATCCAGTCTTTCTGGAATTAAGAGGAATGTAATTTAATCAAGAATTCTTTTTCTTCTTCCAGAGCATTAATTTACCATGTAATTTTGTGGCTAGTTTGAAGTACAAGTTCATGTTCAGTCAAACTTTTTTGCTTAATGAACACTGTCTAAATTTGATCTTGGATCAAAGAGAGAATGCACTGTCTATAAAACAAGAGAAATAACACTTCCCTCTCCTGGAGACATTACATATAAACACATCTACTTTCACACAAGGTTAGGATCCAACTCTTGCAGACAAAAGCAAAGATCTAAAACATTTCTAATCAGAAGATTCCATATAAAGACCAAATTTCATTATTATTTCCTGTTAATTCCTTGTATCAAACAGAATCTAGCAGCATTCTTCCACTATCAGTTAGCATATCTTCCCAAGGGTCAGTGGGGTTATCCAAGTGGTAGTTCTGCTCCTTTGTTGAGAGGGATTCAAGAAGATATCACTGAGTGATTACTCACCTGTTGGATCAGCTTTTTCATTCTCTTGTTGTGTCTTGCCAGTGCTCTTAATGTGTCCACGGAATTTTTTTATAGGTTGATGTGTAGTTATGAGGCTACAGTATCTGCACTGCACTGACAAGCAGTTTAGTGTTACTGTTTCTTCCAGTACTGCTGATGCAAGAGAGACAGTTACCAGTTTGTAATGTAGACTGGAGCAGACATGAATTTCCATCTTAAAGGCAGAGATAAGACAGACAGATAAAACAATCACATGATATAAAGATCTTCCTTTCATCCTCTACACCTAATTAAAGGATTTATGTATTATAGACTTTGAAACATGACAAGTCAATAAGAACTGTGGATAAGTAGTGACATAAAATGTTTTACAGATGAAGTACTGTAAGAGAAGTTCCTTAAGTGTATTTTCAAGCTCTGAGTATTAAATAAATGAATATATTATTACCTGTGCAATACAGCTACCACAGGGAGGTAGTAATGCAGATACAGGACTTCAGTGATGGCCACACAGCTCCTAATAGGGTTGCATAGCTACTTTTGCTCTGCAGTCACAATCCAACAAAGAATGAGACAATTCCTGCCATGGCTTAGAGTGTTGTCATCAGAAGAAAGAGGCAGTCTTTTAAATTTTAAACCTGGTTTAAAGTTATAGTTATGGCAATTCTTAGACCACCCCAGCTTTAAATTTTCTAAACACTTCATTTTGCTTTACAGTTACAGTGTTTAGAATTTGTTACTGGTGCTAGTAGCTGCAGATCTACTTATTTATATCATCCTTCTGCGTTTACATTTCCATCTATCAGTTAAATTTAAATCAGTTCACACAGTGAGTCAGAAATACTTTGTGTTAGAGTGTTTAGATTTACAGGCTTAATGACTTCATTAGAATTGCTCTGGATCTGCAGTGGCTGTAGCAAATCAAACTATGGTCCACAGACTTTGCAAAATCACAACTACTTTGTAGTTCTTTTAATGGACTTCTTTACTGTATATAAAGAATGCAACAACAACGTTACTCTTATCTTTTGTAGTAAGAAAATCTGTTATCTTCCTCTTTAGGACAGTGTAATAATGTGGATTCTACCCCAGCAATCAAATACAGGGTTTGCATTTGAATTTTCAAATACTCTTCACTTACAGGTTTCCAGGCATGATTTCTTACTTATCTGTCAGCACTTACTTAACTGGAGGTTTTACTACTGAAACAAATGCAGGTTTGACAGTGATCTGTTTTATTTGCTTTATTAACAGAAAATAAGCAGGAAAAATACCTTGTTTATTCTTCAGGGACCCAGCACTGCACTACATGAAGGCTCCACAGCCCTAGGGCATCTGTGTTTGTACTCATCTACGACTGAATCCTAATATTTGAACATCTTTGTTGCCATCCTTCTACCTACTCTTTTAAATCCTTTAGAAAGAAGTCTCTCAAAAAACCCCTTGAGGCAAGACCATATGCCTACTTAACTGAAAAGATACAGAGGCAAAGAGCTCAACTGCCTTGCCAGAGGCTGCATGTTTCTCTGTTTCTCTTGACTTGAAATTGTGTGTACCTTTCCACTATTTGCTTTGCATCAAAATTTGTTGTGTAAGGGCATAAAGCTTGTGATCCTTAGACAGCAATTAAGAAAAAGGTGAGGATTCACCCTGTGAGAATGTTCATTTTTCTTAGGAAAAAACCCAGTCTCCTACATATACCAATATGCGAATTTTCCCTTTCTCTTCTATTCTGTTAGGTCTCTTTCCAGGAATCATACCCCATGCTCAGCATGGTTCCCAGCTTCCCCTTATTTGCAACTCTTGCTGGCAGACGAAGTCTTAACATCGAGCAGCAGCTCCAGCTTCTGCTTTTGCAAAGCCCTTTGGTCGTCAGGCAGGGGAAGGAGCCTGAGGCACCCACACGGCCCACCCTGCTTGAGAATCAGATTTCAGACAAAAAAGCTTTGTCCTGGAGCACAAATATGAAAATCACCTTGTTCGGATATTTCTGACTCTACTGGAGCTCCAGCCTTGGGTAATGTGTTTGCAGGGAGCCAAGGAGCTGTGTAATAGCTGGAGATGTGTGGGGTTAGAAATGCGTGTGAGCACATGTAGGCTCATGCTGGCAGGCAATTGACTTTATTTGTATGTATGTCTCATTTGAATAGATCTGCTGCACCCTGCCTTTTAGCTAAACACAAAATAAAGCACATAGTTTCCAGTAGCTCCCTTGTCCCTTCCACTCCCAAGTTCCCTTTTACCATCAGGAAAATGAAAACAGAACTTTAAAACTGAGGAAATTCTTTTGAACTTGTTGTGCTAACATTTTGGTACCACCTCAGGATACTTAAGTCTAACTATTCAGCATCTACAATCTTAGCTGTAACCTGGGAAAATTCATAAATAACACCCCATTACAGCTTGGAGAGCAGGTCTAGAGAGAGGCAAGATTTTGGGGTTTGCACTAATGTTTGCTTTTTTCACTGAATATGCTTTTAATTTTCATACTTTGAGTTCACATTTGGCTTTTCCTGTCCTTTAAAAATACATACAATAAATTAGAAGGAGTGTTAAGTCTCTCATATCAGGATCCTTCAAAGAAAAAAATTCATTTGGACTATCTCAGAATAAGAAATGTTTCAATTCTGATGATTTATTTTAAGAAAGAGTAAGTCTGGAGAATTCTATTAATTCTATTAATTATTTTTTTAATGACCAAGTGCAGAACGTTTGTATGCCTCAGTACTACAAAAAGGTGCCAATAATATTAAACCCGTCAGGGAGATGATGAGCTCTTCTATGCTAAGGTCAGTGCTTGGAAGCAGAGACAGTATTGCCTTCTCCACTGACAATGTCTCATGTACATGTGCTGAGACACTGCCAGACAGCTGGCACATCAGCATAAAATTCAGTGCAACCTGCAGTTGTGTGCAAGAAATGGAGCAAATAACTGTGTGATTTAGCACTTACTCCTGTGGTTTAACTGCTGCTGGCACAGTTTCCAGCCGATTTAAAGCAAGCCCAGGTATGTCTACGTGACCTGTTACTGGAGAACTAACATGTAGACATGACCTTGTCCCTGCTCTTGATTATACAGCCTCCAGGAGTCCTTGGGCACTCTCATGATTTACTTCTGTCTTTTCACTGAAGTTGCTTGCCTTTTTTTTTTTTTTTTTTTTCCCCTGATATATAATATTTTATTCTTCTTAAACAGATATGTCTTCTCCCATCCATGTGTCTTGCTATTACAAGTATTAGCATTTCACTATATTATTGTACTGGCTTCTTTTCAGTTTGTTGGTATACAGAGATTTCTTATTAAAGCTATCTCTTCAGATATTATCTTCTGTTGGTTATCAAATTTATTTCAGTGCATTTATGTCAAATGCATATAGTAGTTTTCATTTTTTTAATTTGTGATTCTTTTTCTGTATAAAACAATGACAAGTATAAAGGCAACAGTATTTTCATGCTCCATCTCATTAAAAATGTACAATTGTTAATTACTAAAATGCACCTCACAAAATTCTAAGTGATTCTATGCATGAGATCTTAATTACAGAAAACTTTATTCCTTAATTAAGGTGTTCCAGACATAGATCTATAGTATTACTTTCTAAAAATTTAGTTCTTGCCACAGGTATATTTTAAAGTTACAAATTACTTGAAAAAGAGATTAAGTTTTCTGGTATTTGTTACTTACAATGTAAGAGGTAGCTGTCTGACAGTTGTAAATTTGTTGCTGTTTATCATGCTATCACGGCTTTCTGCTTGAGCTTTTTTGTTGTTTTGTTTTGGTTTTTAATACTGCCCAATTCTACAAGCATTTAGTCTGATAAGCAATTTTGTTGACATATACAGATGACCTAAGATTCCAGACTTACAGACATTTAAAATATAATGGCAAGAAACCACAAAAGAGAGAAGAGAAGAAAAAAAAAAAAAAAAAAAAAAAAAAAAAAAAAAAAGCTAACCCCCTTTTCCTTTAAAGTAAAAAAGGATATAGAACTGTCATCTTTTTATTCTGATCCACTTTGTAGCACGCTGTTTAATGACTCTAAGTGATAATGTATTTAAATAGTTAATTCAAGAGCTAATCCTCTAAAACTGAGCCGGGAACAAAAGCTGCAATGACTTTTTGAAAGGGAGGGATGGGAGGAATTCTAACCCTTCTCCCGATACTTTACAACGTGAAACCACGAAGCAATTGAGAAATAAGTGCACGGCACGTGGATTAAAACGCTTCCTAGAAGCAGCTAGTACTGTACATTGCCTCAGCCCTCCCTGAACTTTCTCAGTAAATCCAGCAGCCTGACAGCCCAGCTTCCCGCTGGGTGGATCCTACAACTCCAGGAGGGAATGGCACTTCTTGTTTTTAATTAGCAAAGGTGAAAGGTGAATTAAAACTAGCTGTTTGGCAAGTCAGGGCAAGGGGCTGAGTTCTGAAGAGCACCAAAGAGGAGGGTGCTTGCCTTCCCCCCCCCCCCTTCTCTCCTCCCCCACCCCCTTCTCTGAATGAATTGCCTTGCAGGAGGGACTGAAAATACAGCTTCTTCCTGAATCCACTGGCAGAGTTACTAAAGAGAGCTCAAGACACAACACTGCAGAGTAACGCCTTGGAATGTCCTCGCACTTTATAAACAATTGTCCTAGGGAGGGAATATTTTTACATGACACTTGCACAGCTTGACAAATGGTTAGCTGAGGCTGTGTGCTTCTCTGATGAACTTTGTGTTTCTCATAGAGATACCCCACAATCTGACCAAAGAGAGACATCTAACTGCACTGGGAAAGTAGAAGTGGAACTTGGAGCCTTAAAAACCCCCCACCAAAACAACAAACAGCGGCAGTTAAGTGAAGAGCACAAGAATTTGATCTTGTGCAGGATGGCATCTGCCCAGGACCTTTTAATCCTGGCACTGTATGGCTTTTTACTAGAGTTACCGACTGGATGTCATGCAACAGATACGAGGCAGCCAAGGTTACGTCTGTCACATAAAGGTAGGTCAGTGTGTCAGGTTTTTATAGACTTTATGCTAATGCAAGTTCATTGACTTCACTGAAAGTATTGCATCGGTGTTAAATTACGGTCCTTTGACAGAGTAAATTATTTCTGTTCAGAAATCTTGTGAATTATTTCCTTGTACTGAACTGCATCCATATTTAAGTCTATTGAATTCGGGAAGATTTAAGGTACTTACAGTGATGATTTTAGGCTTCTGAAATATTCTTCTACCTTTAGATTTGCTTGTCATTCTGTTTTATCCTCCATGATGTAAGAAGGATGTCTGGTCTCTAATAAGAGGGAAAGAAATGCAGAAGATAACCTGAAATTATTGCTTAATAAATATACTGTTATGCCTTAAGTACCCTTTAAACAATTAAATGTCTGCTTTACTTTTAGAATTCTATCTATCTACAAATATAGCCACGGCAAAAAGACTCAATTCCTGTGCAACCATATGATTCATTTTCTAAACTAGCAAGTGTCATCACACTATAATTAAAATGACTAACTGCCAATGTAAGTCTGCTTGCAATTTAACTGAGATACCCAAAGAAGAAAAAAAAAAAAAAAAAAAAAAGAGATATTAATTCTGTCGTATGTACATAAAGTACTTAAGTTTGTTTGTTTTGTTTTACATTATTTAAGTTTTAGCTTACCTGAATCTTGCACCATTCTTCCTTAGCTCCTTGTTCGGTTCACATTACATGTGATTTAAACTCCTCCTTATGATTTGTTTTTAATCCTGTGTCTATATAAAAATATCTGAGTACAACCATGACATTTCAGTTCTCTGCAGCAGTACATAGGTTTGTAGATTATGTACTTACAAAGTACAAGCAGTTATTGCAGTAGGAGTGAAAGCAATGGCAGTGTGTAAGATAAATTGATGACTGGTCAATCAGTAAGTTTTTAAATATTACTTCTAATGCAAAGATGAAAAGAAAATGCCTTTTTGCTGACATAGTTGGGAATGAGCAAATGCTAATTTACTCAAGAACAGTTCTGTGGTTATGAAAGTGATAACTAAGCTGCAGCAGTGTGAAGTACATTAGAATGACTATTTTAAGTGTAGCTAAGATATACGAATTATCATCAGCTACAGCTCCACATATAGACAGCTTTAGTCTAAACAGGGTTTAATTGTGTTTTATATAGTAAGCTAAATTACCAGTTATAAAGAAAGGAGAAGCTGAATAGGATAATTGGTCTGGATGTCTTGCTAGGAAGCTATAAGAAATAGGGTTTAGTTTTATAGGGCAGTGAAACATTTTAAAGAAAGATTTGTCATGGAAAGGTGTCTTGTAAGTAAACAATTACTTGCTCTCAATGAAATAAATTATATGACACCTTTCTAATATATAAGCCACTTGTTTTTTTAACCTATGGTTTCCTGGTACAGTAGGAATGAGTGACAAATGCTGATTATGTAATCCTTTCTGCATCTCTTATTGTTGAAAATGTGCATTTGAACACTGATTTATTCCTAGGTGTAATTACCAAGGCTATCATTATTATTGATATTTGTTTGTAAGAGAGGTGAGAAAAGCACAGTAAATGAGACAAATAGACCTACTGCTATGTTGGTTCAGGACTCTGGCTTAGCTACCAATTTTAGCATGCTGCCCACTATGGTGCTGCAACTATTAACTGCTTCTGTGCTTACTTGTAGAAGTAACTGTTTTTCTGCTTGTTGGAATCAGTGTACATTTCACTGCATGCTACTACCATTTTCAGCAGGGAGCCAGTAATTTGGCCATAATACATCACAAGTCTGACATTTTCAAAGAGATTTCAAAACATCTATTTCTCACAGAGGGCCAAACCTCCCCTGCTTGATGTCTGTTCCATCAGATCCAATGAAACAAAAAGATCTGTCTCAAGTAAAATCTCAACCATGAACACAGTCACCACTGTCTTATATTTCACCATGTACAATAACCTGTCATATTTTTCACACTTATAAAATGTGACTGATTTTACAAGCTGTGTTGCAGTCAGTGTGTGCCTGACCACATATCCTGAGCCAAAGGTTAGAAATGGAATACCTGCCTGCACCCTGGGAACAGCTATTGCAATCCTCCCAGCCAAAAGAATGTAGCGACCAGGCATGAAGACAATGAGTAAATGTCATTGCTGTATTCACTAATCAAACAGGAACAGCAGGAGGGTCTCTCATCTTAATTGCATCTACTCCAGAGAAAGGCTGCTGTGGGTACCAGCTGGGCACAGGGTAGTTACGAAGAGGCGGTCTCATACACCTTCTTTACAAAGCTGCTCAAGCCTGTGTTGTGAGTTGCCGTGTAGTACAGATGACGAAGCCCATATGTGTAAATTTTCAGGGGGGAGTAGCTGTAAATTCATTTGAAACTTTCACTGAAAAGACCCTGGAACATGAAAATATTCATTTCCTCCCTTTGTAACTATTGGTGCTGGTGGTTAATTGGGATTAAGGCCATTTCAAGGTAGGCTAGAGCTGACTATTAAACTAAAAGCTTCAATGATGAATATGATGAGATTTCTGGACATAAGATTTTTTTGTTATGGAATTGGTATTTAGAACTAGTCTCTAAAGAGCTGAGAGAAGGCTTCCACAAATTAGAAACAGAGGTGCTTTGATTTTTATGAATTCCCAAATTCTCTTTCTTTTTCTTTAAAAGTGATGCTTAGTGAAACTGTAATGAACTGACAGTGAATGAGAACTTTTTTACTCTCACAGCAAACCAGGCTTCACCTGCAGCGCACACATGCCTCCAAACCCACTGCAAGATCAGGTCCTAACCCTTGCACAGAGAGGTCACCTGATGGATAGGAATACCACAATCCCCTTGCCAATTAAGGGATATATTGTGCAACCCCTGTTTGACTCTATGACCATTTACTCAGCTTCAGTGGGAGTTAATGGAAGACCTGCATTCTTGAACTACTGTTAAACCTGTCAAGTTAATACAAACTGTAATGGTCATTTTTGGTAAGGTAGAGGATGGTTTTTATTCACAGTAAACTCATAAGTGAGAATTTTGCCATTCCTTTATATGGGATTTAAATCAATCCTATAACCACCTGACAGAGCATTTTATGGTTCTAACTTCACTTTTTAGTAAGCCAAACTATGCTTATATCCAGGATTCAAAGGTGTTTTCCTCAAACCATCAATTTGTGTTTATCAGAAAAATTATACTACAATTAGTACTTCTTGTGGTATTAGTGGCATAGTTGCACTAAAGGTCAGTGTTTGATGATAACCAAGAGAGATCTTGCTTGGGCTAATAATGATCTCCGATAGTTTCAAGCTGATTTGTAGAGGTAAAAATGTTGTATCTTATATTCAGTATTACAGAGAAATAAATTTCTAGATTATTAAGTTACAGGTTGACAACTACATTTAAAAATCATTAGCTCATTTTACGTACAGTACAGGCTCTGCTTAATGAGGTGTTACTAGAAGCCAAGCTTCAGCCCCTATTCTTTATAGGCTGCTGGTTAAGTTCTTTCCCAGTATCCCACAGTTCAAGTTTTTGCAATGGGAAATATATAATTAAGGTGAAATCAGCACATACTGCATGTTAAAAAGAAACTATTTACATTACAGGCTGAAATGGATTGGGTTTCCAGAGTACAGGAGGGATATATTTATATAAGCCTAGGAGAGCTACACTAGAAGCATGTAGGCCTGATGAGCCCATGAAAGATGTAATTGTATAGTTCAAGCATTACACATGTTTTGCTGTGTATTTCTAACTGAGTTTTTCCCCCTAGTTAGCGAATTTGGTAAGGAGCAAAGGTAACATAGTATGCATATGAGAGGTTGAGCCCTTGCAGTGGTCTGTACAATTTTGTTGCTGTAATGGGATCTGATGTAGTCAGTTATGTGCAGAGATTTGCAGATCTTGAGGGATCTGTTTCCTGTTTTATCCATTCACATTACTCTTGAGTGACTTGCGGGATTTTGGCATAACCTGATCTGAGCTTGTGTAGTTATGCATTGGACACTATTCTTGTCTGGGAAAAGTATGGTTAAGTAGCAGTTGTGCCTTCGTTATTCATCCAAATATCTCCCTTTTACCTGGTTTTACTTCCTAAGTAGAGGCAAGATACAGCAGGCAAAACAAGCAGACTGAATTTAGAAGGAAATAATCTGCATTAGAAAATTTATTCTCCAGGCAAGAATATATCAAATAATAGCAGCAAATGACTAAGGAAGGAAAAGCTGTAATGTTGCAGAAGAAAAGTGATACCCTCCATGTTCATATACAGATTTTAATATGTAGAATGTATGATATAAAACATAATGTGTAATATAAGATATTTAATATATAAGACTTTAAGTTTGTTACGGCTGGCTAATAATTTTTGAGGGCTGCTGAGGTCTATTACAGCAGAAAAAATATCTCATTGCCATTTGCAGGCGCCCAGCTTTCAGCACACCTACTTTAACCTTCTTAATAATTGCTATTTAGAATTCATTTTAAGTAACAGTAAGAGTTTCATCATGCTTATCCATATTGTTACCACAGTAATGTGCCTGTTCTCTAGCTAGGTGGCAGCACATTTACTCAGGGACAAATGACTAAATTGAGTAACAAAAATGTAGGGAAATTTAAGACAGACATTTGTGAATTCTGAAGTATGCAAATGTATTTAATGCAAGTATAGTATTTTCAGTTAGTAATCACCTAGACACATAAATCATGGCTAATAAATAACTAGCTGAATAACTGGTTACTGAATCATGACTGATTCAATTTTGTGCAAAAAATTGGTTTTTATTTTGACCAGCTTTCACTGTAATAGAATTTTGGTTTTGAATAACTAGGAAAGACTAGTTTTCCAACCAAGGAAAATTCAAATTCAAGAAAGATATTAATTCATGCTAGATATAAATCACCTTGAATTTGTAACAGAATAAGGATTTAGCTTGTCATCTGTGCTTACATTATAATCCTGGGAAGTCTGTATTAAAAAAAAAAAAAAAAAAGATGATTATGTGTATATTTATGCACACCTCTATGTACATATCTATAAAATATATGTGTGTATATATAGCAGACTGAAGTTTGGATTTTCCTTTCAGTGAGTTAAAAAGAAGTATAATTCTGAGGGTTTAGGAACTAAAGGCCTGTATTGTGGCTCCAGGTCTATGTGTGTTTGGATATAGGGCTGGTAACCAGAATTACAAGTATTTGGAAAAAACACATGACAAGCAATCTCTTCTTACCCAAATTCTTGGGGCTGCATAAAACTCAATGTCAGCTTAGAAATGTCTTAGGGAAAGACACAAGTATCCCTGGGCCATTTGTAGGGTAGAGAAGAGAGATTTTGCATCTCTTCTCCCACTGGACAGACAACTGATTCTTTACCAACAATTAGGACAAGCTCTAGGTCTAATATTCATCCATATCATAAGATATGACTGGCAGTAAATTCAGGAATGTTTCCAAGTAATCCCAGAGGGACTTACTCACCAAGACAGGATTTTTTTGCCTGAGAATTCATGCTAATTCCTTTCATAACTGCGTTTTGTTGACAAAGGCTTCTGTAAGTATTGCTGTAGCAGAACTCTGAAGCGATAAGTACCACCACCAGGGATGCAAGAAGCAGACTGTTTGGTCCATAACATCAATCATTTTTCTACTTTGGCTTTAAAGAACTAAGTACCATCTGAAGGTGCAAGACCAGAATATCCTTCATGCTGCTGCTTCTATGCAGCTACCTCCTGGCTTTCACAGTGATAACACCATCTGCTATTTTAAAGCCTTCATCAGATATTGTACTCATCATTATTTCACTGAAAGTGAGTGTTGTATTTTACTTAAACAAATACAGGATTAATGCTCTTTGTATGATTTACAGGATGCTGTACAAGGGTGAGCATCTGTTTCAGGCCTTTTGAGAAACTTTTGGTCAATAAATATTCTACAAGTGTGCAGTGGGAATACTAAAGATTATTAAAACTGCTGCCCTAGCTTTCTTTGTGTAGCCAGGAAAATAGGATGAAACTGTAGCAGGCAGGCAACATTAATTAGGAAAAAAAAAGAAAAATCTTCATTTCTTAAAAAAAAATCGTAGCCCAAAGGGTTGAAGTAACAAACCTTATTTTACAGGGGGGGGGAAACAAAAAAACCCAAAAAAACCCAAAAACATTCTCCTAACTTGAGTATACTATTTAAAATGTTTTGTGTTTGTTAGTTAATGTTTGGCATTTAAATAATCAGTTTCATGATTCTTTCATGATTAAACATGAAAGAAAATGTTAAAAGAGACAAATAATTATTGCATTAAAAAAAAAAAATCTCAAGTGTAGTTTAGTTATAATTCCAAACTCCTGTAAAGAGAGGAGGTAAATAAATTTAATATATCAATATTTAAGACTTTTTAAAAATAAACATATTTAAATTAATGAAAAATGTGAATTTTTGTCACTGAGATTCAGTTAGAAGAACTGAATGAATTTACAGCTTACATTATTACAGATATAACCATCATGGTTCTCTCAGACCATAGTTTCAAAAACAAATGGTACCAACCTATTGTTTCGCCACTTCTCTTTTCTGACTTTGACAAATTCCTTTATCCCTTGATCTCAATTCTTCTGATTTTCCTCAAGACTACAAATTCTTACTTTGGAAGGGAGATTTCACCTTGTTAATGAATTCAATTGAAGGCTGACTTCGTGGTGTATCTTCTCTAAGCATCTTCCGTTAGTTTTGATGAAGTTATAAATTGATACACTTTAACTCATGCCGCATCCCTTTGGCAAGCTGTTTTATAGCAGTTTCAGGTTTGGGTTTTTTCCCTTTCAAAAGAATGTAAAGCAGGAATGTGTTATTACATATTCATTTTTTTCTTACCCTGTGATGATTTTCTTGCATATAAATATCACCTAATCAAAAGTGTTTTGAGATTAATTTTTTTTTTTCTTTATTAAGAAGCAATGTTACAAACACAAGGAAAGGTTTCTCTACTTCTTCTCAGGGTTTCTCTGTGACATTTCTTGATACTAGACCTTTTCAGCAGATTTGTGAATTGCAACACAGTATGTGTTGTGATCAGGCATCCGGATACACTGTTTAACTGCACTGCTCCAGGTGCATATATATTATCTTAGTAATGAATCTTTGTTTCTCTACTAATCTACTCTCATTCTTATTTTAGTTGTAATTTGCAGGACCTCTGGAATAAAATGGCATGTCAAAGGTTCCTTTTAGAGTTTCTGTGCAAGTATGTACAGGAGTTCTGTAACCACAAAGATGTCAACAAGGTCATGCCTGCCAAACATCTTGGCCCTGGCATGACACACAGACTGTGCATTTAGCCAACAGTTGCAAAACTTGGATCACTCATGTAGCTGAAAAATATTTTTTGAGGGAATAAAAGTTGAATCTCATCTTTAAATTACTCTTTATTAGTCTCAGGTGAAAGCAGATAATTAGTAGTTGATTATGTCATGTCCTAACTGTTCTGTCTCAGTGTAGTACTTGGCATGCTTTATTACCTCTTTTGTCAATCAGAAACTGCTCAACTCTTCTTAAAAGTTGATGAAAGTCTTCAAGTTGCATATAATGGCCTAAGATCTGTCCTAGATTCCAGTGCAATGTTTCAGATTGAAACTTCACTTCCCTGATGGTACTGCCGTCCATTTACTTCATACACTTCACAGTACAAAATCAGTGAAGATTACAAGGAAACAGCAATACTCTCTGCCATGTTGTCTCTCTGCCTTTCATAGAGGAACTTGGTGCCATAACACTTTGTGTAACTCAACTATCTGTTACTGACTGATGTCTGGTACTTAGATGTCCAGTATCAAGGAATGGATTAAAACCTGAAATTTTCAATGTTTCTGCAGGTTAAACAGTCAATGAAAAGGAAACCATGTAATAATATGATGATAAAAACTAATTTACTAAAGACTTGCAACATCTAGCTTCTAAAAATGTATTATCATTCTTAGTTGAATTTGCTGTATATAAACTTTCATACCAGAAACCAAGCTGTGAAGGGTATCTTTCCAGTCAAGAAAGGTTGTATGACAGACATGACATTTTTGTGCTTTGTGTGATCTGTTAAAATATGGTTCAAAGATCCCTATGAATATTAAGTTTTGAAATAGAGAAGACATAAAATGCTAAAAATTTCATTCATAAAAACCAACAAACCAAAAAAGACACAACAAAAAAAATCCTCAACCAAGCAAAGCCTGTTTGCCAAAAATAGGAGAAAGGAAAAAAAGTATCACCAATGACTTCTCATATCCCTTTGGCATGAGCAGAAGACATTCATTATTTATAGGACTTTGATGACAGGCAATATATAGTCCTCTTCAGGTGGTGATTTGGCAGCAGCAGATAAGAAAAAAAAAAATGTTTATGATCCTTGTGAAATCATGTTGCTATCATTTCTGCTTCATCACTACAGAAGAATTTCAGGTTTTAGGAAATTTGTTCATTTAGAGCAGCATGTAAAGTTTATCCTCTGTTTCTGTATCTTTAAATGACACAAACTATTTTTATATATAGACATAAAAGGTTCTCGACTGGATCCCTCCAGTACGATGATGTGTTGTGTATTTTTCTTTTTTTTACAAACTATTTGCAAAATAATTCTCTAAACCAAGAAACCAATACATTCAGTGAAAGAAGACTTCACTCCTCTTAACATCCTTAATGTTTCCATTCTCTGCTCCTTCTGTGTTTATTTTTATCTAAAGGATTCCTGACTTCATACTGTGAAGCAATTAAAGCTTCTGTGGGGAGTTAAACAATGGGCTTTTTACTGTTGCTAAGTTTGCTTTATAGGCTTTTACTTACAACACATTTGTTTAATAGGCCTAGTAAAATGGTGAATGCAGCTGTAAATATATCTTTTATTTGTTGATGTGCAATAAACATCACAAGGACGTTGGTCTTTTCTTATTCTGATCTTCCTGACAGTGGTGAAAGGCAATTGTACAAAATGAATGAAAAGTGCTTTAAACGGGTTGGCAGAAAACAACAGTCGCCAAATACCTAAGGGTCAGTACCTTGTTTCTTTTTTAACAGATGGTTTCTCCCAGGAGTGTTAAAACTTAATAATAGTAAAATAATAGGTTGTTTGATGTAAGGGAATTATTCCAGATAGCACTATTCACTGGGGTCATCACTGAAGGTCATTTTTCAGCCAGAAAGCTAAAGGTTAGCAAATGTTACTCAATTCCATGAGCTCCTGCAAATCTTTATTTGTGATTAAGCTAAGTGCTTTCCCTGGGTGTGTGGTAAAATCCAAGAATAAGAAAAAACCCAAAATCCATTGCTTTATGTATTAAATATTTCATCTCAGTTGATTGAGAATGGTGTGATGCAAAGCTTGAAAATATGTGTTGTCTGGGAGCTCAGGAAGATGTAAGATGTCTTAGAGATCTTGTTCTAATTCATATTGTTGATGAAAAAATGTCTTGTCTTTATGTGCCTGTGTTTACACATAGTAAGTCACTATTTTCTCTTCTTTGCTTATCTTAGGTATGGCCATGTCCTTCTGCATATTTTCAGGTTGCACAAGCATCTGGGATAGTAGTTATTTCTAAACACACTATTGAGGTGGTGTTAAAGTATTCAGAAGGTTGGGCATTTATTATAGCTCAGAACCAGGTCCCAAGCTCTTTATCTATTCTATAGTATTCCTTGTTGAGTGACTGCAGCTTCTGTGGGTCAACACTCAAACACTGCAATGGGTTATGTAATTTCTAAAATACTTGAATAGTTGTAAATAAAATGCTTCACATTTAGAAGATAAAATAAAGAATTACAGTAAAGAGTGGGTCTCCAACAATGGCTCTGAATGCAGCACACTGTCCTTAAATTTTACTGCTGAAATGAAATTGGGATCAATGTCTGATGATAGGTAGATATTATTCCTAAGTAGTGTGTTTTTAATCTAATAATGATCTTAAAGATGAGGACAAAGGTGTAGTCATTTGAGTAGTGACTTGAGCAACGTAAGTGGCTACCACAGCTTCTGGACACAGTTCTCTCTGGACCATAGTAATGACTCAGATGTGTTCTGCATCTGCCTAATATGCTGACCTTGTTTAAGCACAATATATTGATTTACATTAAGGATGATATGCTGATTTAGGGTAAGCAGCTTTCAGAACAATTAAAATTAAACCTATGCACTATTATATTGAAATGGATGAGCCTCTCACAGCTGTCTGACAGAGCTCGGCTACTCGCTGGCTAAAAGCAGCAACAGAGGTTATATACATGTTATTTCCGCTACACACAAAATGGCCTTATAGACCATATCCTAAAAACTTTGATTCTGTAAATACCTGATAATGTGCGTACCTTTAAGCAGACAAATGACACCATTGATTAAAAGTTAAGTTGGAGTTTGTTTGCAAGATCAAAGCCTAAGATTCCCTGTGGCCATCCCTGTAATATGATCAATTAAAACCAGTCTTGACAAATGTTCTATTTTGCCCATACCCCAGGCATTACAGGACAGCATGAAACTCTGACAGTTTTGATTTATGTGTATAATTTCACTTTCCATATTATTTTTTTGATTAAAACACTTATGAAAAGACTTGAGACTTACAAATTTCCATGCTCATTTCTTGTAAGGAAAATGGTATTTTCAGAAAACATTTCTTAGAGGATTTTTATAAAACACTATAATATGTGTAGGTGCTTGTCACTTAGAATTGTGAAATAGATGTTACAAGTGCTATATCTGTAATTTTCTTGACACAGAACAACCTCTTACTTTGTGAGAAAATGTAACAAAATACTTCATAATATCAGGTTAATGGATTGAAATTTTTTTTGTGGTTTCACATTTACTGCTTTAATGTGTAATAGCACTAAAACCCTTGAGCTGTAAAATTAGATCTTTGGGCTGTTGAAAACTCCTCACACTTTTAATTTGAAAGTACAACAAAACAAACAAACAAAACCAATCTTATGTAGAATTGAAAATAATAATAACATATGTTTATACATTCATGTGAAACAGCTCCTGAAGTGTGCTGTGAATTTAATAACAGCATAGAAATGCTCTACCATGGGATTGTTGAAAGGTAACAGACATATTGACATGTACTGATATCTGATACTATTGCCTGGGAGTTTTGCAGGAACCACTGTATCTGAGAGTTAGAATTGTCATGTCTTAACATGTTCTATATTTTAAATGGTATAAACTATAAATTAACACAAAGAAACAAGATTTCTAATTTATGATGAAAAGGTGCTTCAGAGTTTTTCTGAATTAGTCATACATTATACCTGCAACTGTAATCCTGCTACAACCTTGTTGGCTTGGTTTGGTTTCTGTGTTTAACTGTTCACAACATGATGGTAACTTTCTACAGATGTGGATTTCTATGCAAACTCTGTCTCAGTGGTTTTGCTTTATAAGTGTTGGGTCCTTGAGTCTGTAACCTCTGCTCTCACCCGATGTTGCAATTTTGATGGCAAAGGTTAGTTATTATTACATCCACCTGAGTCCCACACTTATGGTTGTAACTGCATTACAGAAGTGCAGGGTAATAATGTGTAACTGTTGGCATCTTGGTGTTCTGATATTATTTTCATGCGGATATTAGTCAATACAGGATTGTTTACAGATGAGAGCACCTTGTGGAGTGGAGGTAGATCCTGTTAGCAGCTTGCATTAGATTAGAAAGCCTTCAGGCTGACTGTAATGTTTTTGATTGGCCAAGACTTGTTTTTAACTGATCAGTTCCTAACCTAAGCAGTTACTGATTTTTACCCTTGTAAAGATCTCACACCTGTATTTAAAATATTTCTTTAGGGAAAGAAGAGTTACAGTCCTTTTCTTTCATTGAGAGTTTTTCTGTTGGGCTGGTTTGATCCAACAAGGTGTTAAGAATCTATTGGATCTCAGAAATTTGGATTCACTTTGAAATTTTATGAAAAACTTTCAACAAGCTCCTGGGATTCTCAAGTGCTTAAGCCATGCTAAATCTGATAATTTTTTTCCCAGTAGGATTATCTAACCTAAATGTGAGAGTAAAGCTTCCTTCCTTGTTTTGCCTAGTGACACCAAAATACCTTTGAGCAGTATGACACCAACAATAAGAAATATTAATAAGGACATGCCTTAATAGGAGGCAATTGTTAAAGCAGAAAAGTGAAATAAATGTATTCTAGTCTCCTATATACTTATATCTCATGTCCCTTGGGCTTTCTTTCCCCTACTAAAGTAAGATCTCCTCTTTATAACTAGCTTCTTTAGTATCTCTACTTCTTAACAAATCCTTCCAAAGTCATACTCACCTTTCCTCATTCCTAATGTTTTCCTACTGCAGTACACATAATGGTATCCCAGGTAGTAAAGTCTCCCTTGGAGCAGCTATCTCCTTCTAATGTAACCTTCAAGAGTATTCCTGTAAACCCTTATATTTGTTAATGACTTTTTTTGTCTCCCTGCGTAGATGAAATGTATCAGAGGTATGATTGTTTCTGCATGTGCTTACTGACCAGTTACCTACTAATTGGATTAACTGGTTAGTGACTTTAGTCACTCTTTTCATCAAGGTACTAATGAAGTATTTCCATTTCTTAATTATTGATTTTCATGAAACTTGGAAGAACAATGTTTTTGATTGCCCTTACTCCTCACCTTTTTTACAAGAAATCTTTAATTTATCAGTGGGATATCACAATTCATAGGGAACAAACTGATAAATGGATTGTGTCACCAATGAGTGGGGTGATCAAGAAAGTCTCATTTTCTTAGGAAATTAGACTGTTGTTTTATTCACAAGAGAAACAAACTTTATTATGGTGGATCATCATCCTCTCTTTTAATCCTTCCAGACTGGCATTTCTGTAATAGTCAGATAACCTACTGTCAATTAAATGGCAATGAAATAATCTTTTACAATAGTTCCTAGGGTTCTTTCAATCTCCTGTGTTGCGGGTAGAAGTTACTAGGAAGTCCAGATGATCACCAAGCACAGTTTAGCCTGAAGATAGTTTATTACATGAGTAAAAGGCACTAGGTCTGAATTATTAAGGATTAAAAGTAACAAAAGTAATAAATATGAAGAGTTTGGCTCTTTACTTCTTTGTCCTTTACCAGTATTTCTGGTAACAGTGTGATAAATGAGTTTTTGGATGAGGTTTTCTGTGATACTCCCTGCTTTCAGATGGGTTAGGATTATTATCCCAGACCTTCCCTGTAGGATTTTGACATGATCTTATTCCCAGGGTAGTCTTGGAGATTTACACACATGTAGAGCTTTCTAGAGAGAGAATATTCAAGCAAAAAGCCAAGGAATAAAAATGCTCAAGTAAATATAGTGTTAAAGGAAATTAACATATGGGAAAAAAAAAAAACAAACTAACTACACATAGGTCTATATGACTGTAGAAGATTAAAAAGTCCTTCCTAGAAAAATATACAGACTGCAATTTTAGAGAAGAGCAGATAGCTAGTCTAGTGAGGCATGGCTTTATCTAGCCTACATCAATCCCACTATATCTGTATCAACCAGTTTTCACCAAAAAACTTGGTAATATGGACAGTTGGGGAATTAAAAAAAAAAAAAAAAAGCTTATCAGGCTAGCAGCTGACAATTATGTAGACAAGCAAGATTAAAAATAAAATCTATGAATATCTGAGCATATTCTAGTTCAGAAGTAATAACAAAAAAGCATTCTCTGTTTATATTAGATAGTGTCACTCAGTGCTGAGCGATAAACTATTAATTGGTTTATATTGTGTCAACAAGTAGTTTTATTTATCTGTAACCTCCAAAATTCTTAAGTACAGCAGCATTTGATTTAAAGTGGTTTTAAATACTAAGTCAGATAAATTAACTTTTTGTTTGTTTGTTTATTGATTGTACTGTAAATGCATGCCAAAGATTTTAGTGTGCTGATGAAACTAAATTTCTCCTTAAGCTACTGCCATTTATTCTTTTGTAATGTTTATCTAGATACTGTTAATTGACTTTAATTTTGCAGATAGCTTAGGAATGTTAAAACAAACCTTGTTGTCTCTTAATTGCCAGAAATAGTAGCAACACTTTTAAAGAGAAAATTACAGGAATTATCTTTCAATTCTAAATTCAAATTCTATAGCAATGCTCAGACTTCCATATTAGTAAATTGAGCTACAGTACATTTCTTTGAAGTTCCTAGTTCTGAAATCTAGAATTTTTTAGATATATAACCATTACCCTTTTAAAGCTGTAGTGTTCAACATTGCAAAGAATTCCTGGAAAGAGAAACCCTAAGTATTGGAAAAAATGGACAATAAATTGAAAGAGCTTTGGATTTATTTCTTTAAATATAATATGAATTTTTGGCAAATCTGATCCCTCATTTTAACACCTGCAAAGAAATTTTCAGTTGCTCATTTGTTGCAAGGAAGCTCGCACATACTTCCACAGACTTTTTCTGGTTTTGAGTTTGACTACTTACAAAGCTTATGTTTTGGTATATATGCAATGCTATAGGCTTGGAGAAGTGTGTCTGGACAGCTGCGTAGTAGAAAAGGACCTATCACAGCTAGCCAGCTGAATATGAGCCAACAGTGTGCTCAGGTGGCCAGGAAGGCCCATAGTATCCTGGCTTGAATCAGAAACAGTGTGGCCAGCAAAACTAGAGGAGAAATTGTTCCCCTCTATTCAACACTGGTGAGGCTGGACCTCAAAAACTGTGCTCACTTTTGGGCCCCTCACCACAAGAACAACATTGAGATGCTGTAGCATGTCCAAAGAAGAATAATGAAGCTGGTGAAGTATCTAGAGAACAACTTTTATGAGGAGCTGCTGAGAGAACTGGTGATGTTTAGCCTCAAGGAAATGAGACTCAGGGGAGACCTTATTGCCCTCTACAACTACCTGAAAGGAGATTGTAGCAAGGTGGGGGTCGGTCTCATCTCCCAGATAATAAGTGACAAGGGAAGAGGAAATATTCTCTAGTTACACCAGGGGTGGATAATAGGAAAAATTTCTTCACAGAAAGGGTTAAGCACTGTAACAGGCTTCCCAGGTAAGTGGTGGAATCACCACCTCTGGAGGTATTTAAAAGACTGGTGCTTAGGGACATGGTTTAGTGGTGGACTTGATACTATTATGTTAAGGATTTGACACAATGATCGTCTTTTCCAACCTAAATTATTCTAAGATTCTATATTTTATGGTGTTTCATTGAATTGTTGTAGAATAGTATTGCTTGGAAGAGACCTTAAAGATTACCTTGTTCCAACCCCTCTACCATGTATAGGCACATCTACATAGAATCATAGAATACCTTCATAGAATGTCCTGGGCTGGAAGAGACACCCAAAGCTCATCTAGTCCAATCCCCCTGTGGTAAGCAGGGACATCCTCAACTAGATCAGGTTGCTCAGAGCCTCATCAAGACTGACCTTGAATGTCTCCAGGGATGGGGCCTCCACCACCTCCTTGGGCAACCTTTTCCACTTTTCCCAAAGCCATCAACTTTTCTTCAGAAGTGAGCTTTATTTTTCGTTCCATTAAACTTCCACTGTAACCCTGAAAAAAATCTGAAGAATTCCAATAGCATTAAGTTGTGTGTTAACTCTTGAGTTCTTAGAAGTAACTAAGTCTTAGAACTAACTAAGAAGTTAACTTCTTCGTTAAAATGATTAAACTTTTGATTTAAGACAAATGTAAACTCTCAATCTGCAATAAATTCCTGGGTAAAATATATATGGCTAAATTAATAGACAATATTTCTGTTGTATTGTTCAGATTATCCAGAATTTTACAGCAGATGAGTTTCTTTCTCTCCTTGGATTATATGGAAAGAGAATGACATAACTGAACAGTAGATCATTCATGACTACTGAAAAAGGGGCATGTTTTTGTTTTCCCAAGCTGAGCATCTCTAAATTGAATACCCTTTTGTATTTGTTTCTGTGTTAAAAGCATACATTCCATTGGATAATGATTTTGTAATGATGACTAATGATATAAGAATATGTGGGATTTGTTCAGAGTTGTAAAAATCAGTGCATAATGAATTCAGAAATATCTGATGAATCATACTCTGTAATTTCAAGAATAACTTTGAAAAGGGGAAGGACAAGGCCTCCCTACTTGCCCATGTATCACATTTGTATTAATTTTTCTATGCATTGAGTTCAATTGAACAAGATTTGAGCTATATTTTGCTTGCTGAAGCTCAGGTTCAGCATACCCTCTGAACATGTGCTTGGAACTTCTGTGAGCATATCCTCTGACTTTTTAGTGCTTCAGTTGGCTGAGGCTCTTCTGATCTGTTCCAAATTTTGAGGAAAGTTGTGTTTTTGAAAGTTTAATTAGTTTTGTTTTCACTGCAACCTCACTGTAAAATCTGGACAGAACTAGCTCACATACCACAGCCCAAGCTGGGCTTTTCATTTTGTTTGCAGTATTCCTAAACTCGGCCTTGGCTTTCTTGTATGAATGAGAACCAAGTAAAAACCCAAATTAACAGTGTTGTGAAGATATGTGATACCTTCAAACATTGCTTCTTTCTCTCTTCATAACTAACTAAATCTCCTCAAGGTATTAGAAGTATGATGATGAATTTGTGCTCTTTGGGAAATAAAGCTGAGCTTAGACCCTGGTAGTTACTAAACATATTCAGGCAGAATATGTTCTTCTGATTCATGAAAGAATATGAGTTAGTAATTTTTCTGGGGTTTTGTGAATCCATACCGAATTCCTGGTTGCTTGTGATTCTACAGTCTTTTCCATATTAGCTATCCCTATATCCCTATAGTTACAGGTGCTTAGGCTCTGTGGTTGCACCTATACTATAAAAGAAATAGTCTATGACCATCCTCTGAAACAATTTCAGGACCAGGAGGAAAGGAAGAGAGTCAGTCATTCCTTGCCCTGCCCTGCCCTGCCCACCCCTCTCAGAAAAATCAAACCCAACCAAAAACCACCAAAACCAACCACATCTGAAAAGCCACTGGAGTTTGATTCAGGATGGTACAGATGAATGTGTCAAAATTGGATAAAGCTGTGACACATTTCCTCTGGTATGGTTTCTTAAAATTACCTCAGCAGATTTTTTTGCCTATCCATTCTCCCATGCTACAACCAGAATCATGATAGATAAATTTCTCCCATCTTGTTCTGAGAATCCACAGCATTCTCATTATTCATATGGTCCAGGTCATCATAGCAGAAAGTCAGGGAGCAGCAACTGAAGAGTTTCTTCTACAGTGATAGCTCAGTATCTCAATATCAACCTAATCTTGATCTATGCTGTCCCATGTTACAGAGTTAGAGACACATATCCACTGAAGAAATTGGAGGTCCTTCTAATCTTTCAGATCTGTAATCACTGGGATAGATGGGTTGTCTTCCTCAGTAGGACACTCTTAATCTAACTAAAATGTTAATTGTCATTCTGCCAGATGACAATCCCATATTTGAGGTGGAAATGAAACATCTGAGAGACCTGTGGAAAAGATCTTGTGGCTGAAAGATTATTGCTTTTTCCAGCTGTTTTGGCATTAGAAGCTGTTGTCTTTGTTTTCCTTACATACATTCTAGGAAAATCATAAACACACTCTGCATCTAAACTATAGAAGTTACCGACTTATTTTAAAACTAGTCATTAGCAAAGATTCATATAATGGCACACTCCAAAACAATTTTTTTGTTGAAATTGAGACAAAAACACAGAACAGCAATGTTGTGGGATACTAAAGTTTTAGGTAATTCATCTAAATGTCTCTGCTATTTCTCTTGTGCCTCGTTTTTAGCCTTCTACTTAAAACTGGGATCAGAAATGTGTGACAATATTTTAGAAGAAGATATAAAATTACAAAAAAATGCCTCAGATATGATTTCCTTTGTATATTCATCCCAAATCAGGCCAGTAACTGAATTTCTTGCATTGTTAGTTGTGCACTTGGGAATGCAGTTTGAGGTAAGCAATTTTAGGACAAATTGGCTATTTGGAACTCCTGGAATGGAAACCAGTGTTGCCTTTCCACATCTACAGTTGGTCACTTGAGGCTGGCGTGTATAAGCACATTGAAACCAGATTTGAACTAAGAACTATGTTGCATTATACTGCATTATGCTTTGATAGAATCTGACAAAACCTTAAATGTCAAGTTCTCAGCTTTTTACTGCCTCACATTTGATAAGGAGATTTCTTCAGGGTTTGCCTTAACTTGAAATATTGTTATATTATTTTATTATTATTTCAAATAAAGCAATAGCTGCAGAAAATGTTCTGTGTAGTCCCAGATAGATGCAATGTAGATAAAGCAGATTGTATGTATGTTTACGTGTCTGTACATTTTTTTTTCCATACTAATACACAACTTGGCCTATGGAAAATAACCGTGAACAGAAATCAGGTAGATCTCATTTATTTTTTACAGATAATCTTGCAAAAACTGTACCCTTGGTCAAATGAAAACATAAATTTTGGTATAATACTACTTCCTTTTTTAATATCTAACAATAATACAGATATAAAATAATCCTATCATTAAAAAAATCTTTTTCAGATTATGTGAATGATCTTTAGAGTCAAGGTCCACATACTATATAGATCCTGATTTAAATACCTTGTCATTTATTATTTGGTTCTTGTATTCTTTTGGATTTCATAATTATTTAAATAAAATGCTTTCTGTCTTTACTAAGTATTGTATTTTGCAATGTGTTATTTTTATACTTATCAAGCATGATAGATATTTTCCTGTTCTTCCCAAAAAATTATAAATTTCTTATTGATTTTGTGGCTATATTAAGAGATATAAGACTTTGATTTTATGATTTTTTGACTATCTGTAATCCTTTATAGCTAAATACAATATTTCTGTACCATACCTTGGTGTTTAAAGAAGTCTTCCTTGTCATTTTAATAGCATCTGAAGTTCTAAAGCCAAGTTTCTTAATCCTATGGGACTGTCTGGAAAATAGATGAACTGTTATAATATGAAGGTTAGCATATCTTAGCTGGGTAACCTTTGTAGTTCACCCTGTCAGGAAGAACCATTAACCACTTTGTCTTTCTCCCACCAGTAAATCCAGACTTTCAAAAGATGCTGCAGACTACTCTGAAACTTAAACAACAAATCTCATGTTTTCAATTTTCTCTTCAAGACTTCAATTTTGAGTAGCCTGCAGGACACTGAAATCTTGTACAGAGTGTAACAGTTGCTGTTCACTACATGTAATTGAGAAGCAGAGATCCCTGGTGTTTCAGCTTACTAGGGAGTAGATCCATTGAGCATAGCTAGTTTCCTGGACTATTAATTAAGTCAAGGATAGAGTTTTTTACTTCACTATGGATCAGTTAGACAGTTTATCATTCCTACAGCTCCAAAAAAAACACATCTGTCCACGTCTCATTGAGCAATATTTTTTTCACCCTATATATTGAAATAACACATGTCTTTCACCAGCAGAAAGTCCTGTTGTTCACCTGCAGTGATAAGTAGCTGCACTTATTCAGAGAGAATGTCATGTTCACAGCTAAAAAGGGCTGTCCAGTTTTCTCCTACTCAGTATATTCAGCTGACTGGCTGAATTCTGTTTTAACAAAAGGAATTGTAGTGCCTGCATTTTCCGACAGAATCATCCAAAAGTGGGACCTCCAGAGCAAAAGTCAGTATTGGTATGGGAAGAGTTTGCTTAGGAGGTTGCACAACCTGTTTTGGAGCAGCAATTGTTTCAATAATAGTATGTCTCATCTCAACCTATATGTCTTGAAGTGATTGATTGTAAAAAGATGTTTGGACAAGTGTGCAGTTACAACCCCTAAGCAAATTTTGTCCACACCTGGCTGTTTCTATAACCTTTCCACATAAGAGAAACCTGAGGAATCTGAGACAAATTATGTTATCTAGCTTAACTCTTTAAATATTGGTACAAATACAGTTTCACAACTTTCTGGGTGATAAATCAATGTAAAGTTTGCAGCAGTATGGTAGGAATCAGGGCTTGTGATGACAACGATGATCATTTTATTCTTTAATGAATGCTAATATGTAAAATATATCTAGTCCTACTCCTAGCATTTCAATCATCATACTTTAAACACCTTTTTTCCTGGAGTGACTACACAGTTACTCGTGAAGCAAATATTTAAATAGCACCACACTTCTCTTCTCTCTGAAAGAATAGTTTCACAATTTGAAATACTGAGTATCATAGAATTGTAGAATGGTTTGGGTTGGAAGTGACTTTAAAGATCATCTGGAACCAAAGCCCCCTGACATGTCCCACTAGACCAGGTTGCTCAAAGCCCCATCAAACCTGGTCTTGAACATTTACAGGGATGAAGCATCCACAACTTCTCTGAGCAACCTGTTCCAGTGTCTCACCACCCTCAGAGTAAAGAATTTCCTAATTTCTAATCTAATTCTACCCTCTTCCAGTTAGAAGCCATTACCCCATATCCCATCACTACAAGCCTTTGTAAAAAGTCCCTCCCCAGCTTTCTTGTAGGCCCCCTTCAGATACTGGAAGGCCACAATAAGGTCTCCTTAGAGCCTTCTCTTCTTCAGGCTGAACAACCCCTATTCTCTCAGCCTTTCATCATAGCAATGGTGATTTCACTGGTTTACATCAGTGCAAGCTTGGTATACCTATTGTACCTTAACCTTTCAGAGAGGTGCTGAGCCAGCACACGTGTAGTTGTGGATGACAATGAAGGGGAAGATCATTTCCCAAATATAAGCAAAACCATTACAGTATTTTATTTATTTATTTATTTATTTATTTATTTATTTTAAACT
>JANHGN010018002.1:63911-86867 GCA_024605025.1 Megaceryle maxima
AAAAAAGGCCTGTTTGGAAATAGAATAGAATAGAATAGGAAAGAATGAGTATTCAGTTGGAAGGGACCTACAATGATCTTCTAGTCCAACTGTATGACCACCTCAGGACTGATCAAAACTACGTAAGTGTTAATATCTTCATAACCAAGCATTTTGTAATTTGTTTGGCTACTAGTTTCATTCTCACTGAATTCATTACAGAAGCCCTTAGGTGTTACATTGTTAGCTATATGCTGAATTAATGCACAATTGTCCTCTGAGGAGATGCACTCAATGGTGTAAAAGATTAGTATTATTTTATGTGCCTTTATCAAAGGACAATGAAAATACTTCCTTTATCATCTTGAGAAAACAGCTGAATATTCTTATGGAAATTTAACATCTTTCTATCTACCTTTTCATATTTTATTATGACTAATACAACTTCCAATGAACCTGAAAAGATTTTACTTAATATTTACTATATTGAATATTATGGTAGTGTATGTTTATATTTATAAATGTACACACATCATATATAGTATGTGCTGAGGAGCAGGTCTTAATCCTCTTCTAGTCAATAACAGAATTTTTTTACTTCCCTGAGACACAAGTTTAGGTCCCTGCTGCTTTTTTCTTTTCCAAGGTAATGCCTATATTTTTAGCTCCTTCATACAATGTAGTAGTGAGACTCATGCAATTTAGAATATAAAGGGGGTCAGTCTGCTGTTGTGACCCCTAATTGCTTCTGTCTGAAAGTATTTCAGTATTTCTAAGACATGTTTTTTTTTTTTCTTTTCAGTGCACATGAAAAGGGATAATGTTAGCATTTTGCAGTTAATTCAATTACTTTCCACTTGTGAAAATGCTGACAGGATTTCCGACCACTAGAAGAAGTGCCCTGACTGTTAGATGTGATTGGCAGCCCAGACATAACTTATAAATTGCAGCTGAAATTAAAGTGTTTTATCTTGACTCATATACATATATTCTTCATGACAAACCATTCAGCAATATCTTTAATCCATTATTTCAGTGAATTGATTTTTAACAGCAGTTAATGACCAATTTGTTAGATAATGCTCTTGGTCAAATCACAGATGAGTCAGGATATGCTTCAGTAATGGACAAGACTTCAATGCACTTGGTGATCATAAGTCATGGATTGTTTTTTTAAATACTATAGATAATTGTTGGTTTGGGTTTTTTGGTTTTTTTTGTTTTGTTTTGTTTTGGGTTTTTTTCATATTTACACCTTCTTCAATACCATTATGTGACATTCAGGATTATTATCAAAAGACTGTGTCCTGTGCATTTCATATAAACTAAAAACATGAGAAATAGAAAGCTTATTCAAACAGAAAATTGCCATTGTCGGCATGCTGGAGAAAATAACTTCCCCTATTAAAACCATTATTTTTTAAAATGTTAAAGGTAATAGTAAAAATTTGCCAATAGCATAATAAGAAAGTAACTTGGAAAATAAAGCATGTCAAAAGCAATTATCAAACAGAGAGAAAAAAAAGACCTATTTTAAAATACATTTAACTAAGGCTTACATTTGTCACACTTAAAGAGTCCAGTTATCTCAGATTTTCTGTATAGTCTATGGAAAGAAAGAGACACTTTGAAAACTAATTCTTGTGATAGATGGGCTGAATTTCCATCTCCAGGTGGCTACCTTTTGTGATTAAGTATACAGAGAAGTAAGATCCCTTTGTTCCTGTATAGACTGGACATCTGATTTTTAGACAGGTAATATTAAGGCACACAAGCCTCTATTAACCCACCATCTGATTATATTAGCATTAGTTTATTACTAAAAAAAGTACAAGAATAGAAAAGAAACTAGGAAGGGTGAAAATGCTACCATGGGAAATCATTGATTTAATCCCATTATGGATTTTGCAGACATGCATGAGCCCTATATTACATTATATATAGTTTGTGTATATATATATATTCTACTAGGTAATAGTCACATACTGGAGTCATATTTAACATTCTTAAGAAGACAGATAAAGGAGGTAACTTAAAGGAAAGGAGTATGAAGACAAGTAATGGACTAAAGAAGCAAAAGAAACACTAATTATTTTAAAAAAAATTTAGCTTATATAATCTGATCAGCTAAAATAGCAATATTTAGTGTTTTTTATATAAACCAATAGTGAGGGCTTTCTTAATAGAAGACATATCTGGACCAGCTGGTGCAGCCAACTGCAGGAACAGACTGACTGGGAACTGAACTCTCTTGAGCAGTAGTGTTCCATGGTTTGCAGAAGCAGATTTCTCTATCTACTCATTCTCTATTTTTCTGCGGGGAAGAAATGAACAGGTTTTTTCTCAACGCAACTGAGGTCTCTTTATTGACTTGTTCCTCCACAAAGAATAATAGGAGACTGATGCATCTCCCAGAATTTGGGAAGGGATGAGGTTGAGATGTCATACCCTTGCTTTCACATATTATGGAATATTGGTTAAAATACCTTAGATATGCAGAAGATGAGTTTATGTTTTTAGCAGTGAACATCCAAAATATTACAGTTGATTTGGAATTGAAAAATAGTGGCCTAAAGATGTGAAAAGAATGATTAAATCACAAAAAAATCTATATACAGCTATATGTAGTCAACACACATGCTGTTTAAATTTGTTTGGTGTTGTGTTTTGGTTTTTTATAATATAGCCTCAATTATCTTCAAATAGAAGCTAACAGTAGATATGACGATTAAAAGTTATTACGGAAAATTAAGGGAAAGAAGTATGCTCATATGTAATTCAAACCTCCCTTGGTATCAGGAAAAGTGATGGGGTTTTTGTACTGTTTTAATCAAATTTGCTTTTGCACTTTGTTTCTCTGTAATTAATAATTTGTTGGGTTTTTTGTTGGTTTTGTTTTTGTTTCTCAGCTTCTTGAATGATAATTAAACATTTAGAAAGGAGTCAAAACATTTCATTCTTTTAAGAAAATTTTCATTTATTAAAATCTATTTGTGGTCTAATAGGTGGCTTGTTCTTATGAGATGAAGTTGAATGTTTATTAAAGTTGCCAGGTATATAGTGTAATTACTTTTGTCATTGTAGTGCTTACAATCAAAAAAAAAGTAAATATTTGTAGAAATGTTACTTTGTTGTGTCTGTATTTAATTAAATCTAGGGATATGATTTTCCCCATCATCATGTGCTTCTGATTACAGTGATACCTACATTAGCCTGTATTTTGGAGGATTTAAGTCTTAAATATTCACCATCTGTTAATAAAAGAGATTATCTCACTGCATTTTGGAACAGGTATAGGCTAATTAGAAGGAATTGTGTTTTTGTTTTGTTTGGGTTTTTTTAATTTTTTTTCTTTTCTCATAAAGGAACCCTTCAACATAGGAGTTATGCAGTCAGAAATGTATCTTCCGTCTGAGTGCAGTTTTATTGGATCATTACTTAATCCATCAAAGATGTTGATTATATCTTTTAATAACTGGAATAATTGAGACCAAAAAGGAGATTGATTTAATGATATGGCTGTTTTAGCACAAAGCAGGCATTTTAAATTTAAGATGTTGTCAGAAATGGGAGAACTTGCCTGAAGGCTATGGAGAAAGTGTTACGGTATTTTGGTGACATATTTCCTTACTGCTACTTCAGTTTACAGCTGATTGCTTCTATTTTTACTTGCACAGTCTTCTAAGGATTACAAGAGTATTTTTGTTGACTAAAATAAAATAAAGTGGAACTTGAGCTATCTATAAAAGCTTTGCATTGCTAAAATTACATAGATATATTCCTATGACTTTCTCTATACCAGTAATTAGTGGACTTCAGTGCCTCAGTGATACTAGTTTTGAGATTAATATAATGATATAAAAAGACTGTGTGAAGCAGCCCCAAAACAGACCTTCTCTCTGAAGTAAATGCATTCTGAAGGGAAAAAACAATAAAGTATAAATTAAAATTTTGATGAGGAACTTATGGAAACACTTTGTAATTACTAATTGCATGATTAGACCTACAAAATTTACAAAGAATGAAGTCCACTCCAAAAGTCCTTTCAGATGTTACTAGATGGCCAGATATATTTTATGAATTTATCAGAAAAATCTTTTTGGTGACTTCAAATTAATGAGGTGTTTGGTGCAAAATGGCTAGTACATAGAGGAGGGCTCTTGTAGAGTAAATGACATGGACCATAAATCCACCAAGAATTGCCATGATACCATCAACACAGATTTTCTTTAGTTGAAGAAACAAATAAAATCAATTTATTTCAGGGAGAACTAGTTTAATAAAAGGAATCATTTGTGCTGATATTGTAACTTTTATTGTGTAATAATTTTAAACATTCTACACTACGAGGCCACAACATCTTAGATGAGTGCATTGTTGGGTTTTTCACTTGCTTGTTTCTTAAGATTCCATGTACATGAATTTATTTTTTCCAAGGCATGTTTCATTATTTTAAAACAGGAACAGACATAGAAGTTGCATCAGTACAGAATATACAGTTTCATCTGGACTTTTCTCATAGACAATTTTAGATGATTAATCAGGTTAGGTGAAAGAAAAGTCTTGTGAAATCCTCCATTTATTTCAGAAGTGATGGTTCTCATAATGAATTATGTGAGAACATTTTTATATGTCTAATCTCTGAAGTCTTGGCAAATTGTAATCCAGGATCATAAGGGTTGCATGAATTCATGTGATCTGCTCCTTAATGCTATTAGTATTTGAACCTAATATCATACATTTTCCACAGGCATTGAAGGAGGTTGGAGTTTTAACCCATTATTTTTCATAATCAGCCAAAGTTCTAACACTTTTAATAACACACCCTTGGCTGTCTGTGGACCAGCTATGGGCAGACATTGAGACACTATGTGACTTCATCAGGAACTGTGGCTGTCAGATGAATTTCACTATCCAGTATGCCACACTTAGCTTTGGCCTCAATGATTTCTTTTACCCCTAGTAACTGCTGAACCAATAGAATGCTAATTTATTCACTCTGATGAGTTTTGAGATGCTGTTCTGAAGAGTCAGCAACAACTGGACTTTTAAGAGGACGACATAAAGTCATTAAACGTTGGCTATATTCACTAACATATTGTTAAACTATATATTGTGTTATGGGAATTTTTGAAATGCACTCTATAGAAGATGATCTGTAATAGCCTTTCAAATATTTCCTTGTAAGTCTATCTTATAATCAGAGTAAGAGCTAAGAAATACATAGTAAAAAAAAAAAAAAAAAAAAATATATATTTCAGCCCAGCTTTAACTAGGAGGCTGTCCCTCTTCATACTGTTTTCTTCAATGAAAAACTTCAAGCAAAACTGAAGACTGAAAGCATGAATGTTAAATTTTTACTCTTCCTAATGCTCTGGTTCTAGTTCCAGCACATTGATTTATTTTTTTATTTCAATCTCCATGTTTTCAGATCTTTTGATATACTGATAACCTGTTAAATGTAAGCTAGCTTCCCAGAAAACATGAAAGTAAACCACTAAATTCTTAGACAGATTGTATCAAATATTTTAACAGATTAACTGAAAGGGATCTGGAAGTTTTGCATTTATAGTGTGCAATTAATCTCAGACATATTGGACATCTATAAGGATGAAATGAGCTCAACAGCTCCTAGAGCAGCTCACTTCTGTGTTATAGAGAGACTAGACAGCTAGAACATATCTACACATGAGACTTCTGAAGCTGGATGTCCTACCTTTAATGTTAGATTTTGTAAAGTTTTAGTCATATATCTACAACATTAGGGAAAAAAAAAAAAAGAAAAACATTTCTAGGCTTTAATATTTTTAGGCTGTGGTGCAAGGACAGTGGTATTAACCTGTCCTCTAAATGTAGTCCTTATTTGAGAAGTACTATCAATGGAAGTATTCTATAAACACAAAAGTGAAAGAACTCAGTCTTCTGACTTCTTCAGCTGTGCAAGCACTGCCAAATGCCTGCTCCCTCAGAAGCCTGAACAGCAACCCTAGCAGTCTTTAATGCACTTGACTGAAAACAATTGAAATTGCAAGTGAATTGTAATTGCTACAAAAGCTTGAGTTACTGATGCAGTTTCTGATGGCAATTTCCTTGGCACTTAGTGACATTTTGAAAAGTACTTAAGTTGCAATTAATAGAAATAATGATGTGTCCGTAATTTCCTTTGGCATAAAACCAAAATAGTCTTGACTGTGATTGACATATATTCTAATTACAGTCTCATGAATGATAACTGTTACCTTTTTTTCTTTATAAATGAAGTAAATAAGGTTGAATGTCTTTATTAGTACAAGACATGAAGTATGCAATTATTTGGCTAGCAACTAAATAGTAACTGGCAAACAGTGTAGACAATCTGGAGCTCAGATATTTGGACCTTCCTGGCGATCCAGAGTCTGCAGTAAAGTCTGGATGGCATAGGGACTGAATTATTCTTGCAGTTGAGTAGGTGGTTCTCTGCAGTTCAGAGCTAAGACAAATAACTAGCAAAGGCAGGAAAATATTTACTGCCACTACCTACTACACATACTGCCACCATACATAATGTACTGGCATTGTGACTGAAAATAAATTTCCTAGCTCAAAGACTAAAAAAGTATCACATTCTCCACAATAGGACAAGATGTTTGTAGACAAAACAGCATGGTAACATCACATATAATATCGTAACCACACCTGTGTCAGTACATTTGTTGTAGGAGTCAAAGCAATGTTTAGTTTATCTAATTTCAGTCACCTGTAATGCTTCAATTAATATTATGGTCTTACTAAACTACTCATGCAGTCAGTGGAAAAGGATGGGCCTTTCCAGAGGGCAACGCTAGTCTTAAGTAGGTTAGATTACTCTTTGGAGGGGCATATGTCTCTCCATTAACTACTAAAGAATTTTGTTATTGGGACTGTAGCTTAGGTTGCCCTAATAAGTTCTTCCCTGGGGGGGAATGACCCTGAATCCACATGGCACAAAAAATTTTTAAGGAGAAGCAAGGAAATGATAACTCATCCAGGACCTGGAGGGCTGAACTGGTCTCCTATATTCAGGCTATTGAAGAGAAGTGGTCTTTTTTTACCCACTGAGGTTGCTCTAAAATTTAATGCAGTATTAGTGCTGAGTATGACAACCTTCAGGTTAAACATGCCAGATTTAACCTAAAGCACTTGATTTGTCCTAGTAACTGAATTGTTGAGTGTTCTCATTAAACAGTCAGTCATGTGTTATAGAAGGTCATGTGTGAAATAACACATAGTTTCTAATCTGTAGAAGCAACCTAATTCAATCATTATTCAACCTGTCTGCATTGTCTTCTCTTATAATGAAAAAGAAATCTCAGTGGACATAGCAAGTCAAACAATGTTTAGCCATTCCAGTTGTTTCTTCCCACCTTTAGAATGAGATCCAGTCCGTCTCACTCATACATACATTGGCCTTTATGAACCTATAACTCATCTAAATTCCAAATAATAAATCAGTGATTAGTGTACTCACTTCACCAAGAAATGTCGTCTAATCCTGTACACGATATCCTGAAAGGTATGTGAAATCTTTGATTTAAATAAGTAAAAGTTGCCCTAGGAAGCAGAAACATGAACCTTAGTCTTCCCTCCAGAACAACAAACTGACTGTTAGGCTAGGGTCAAATGCACACTTGCTCATTTGCCTGAACAAGCCCTCTCCATTTTCAGTGATGTAGTTTTTAAAGACAACTGAATTGCACTTTGTCTCATAAAAGTTCACACTCATTTCACTCATGTGTCCTAATGTACAGTTAGTGACAGGTAAGGATGTCTTAATCAAAATAAAAACAGTTAGGAGCTGAATTTCAGGTATGTGCCCCCATTTTATATATATATGTCTATATCCACATGCAAATAATATGTATGTGTATATATATGTAAATAATACAATTAGAATAATAGAATAGTTTTGATGAAGACCAAGGCTAAAGATTCCAAATCTCATATGCTAGAGCATCTGACTAGCTGTTACTATTACTGACATTTAAGGACTTTGTGGTCTTCATTTTAGAGCACAAGTATATATTTATGTATTTACACCCTTGAGCTACACCATCAAAGGCATCTTTGTAAGCTACAATTTTTAGTAAAAATAAATTAAAATTGTTCTGAATGCTACTGAAATAACAAACTGGGGCAATCCATCTGGAATTCATTTTACTTCATATTACGAGCTTTGTGTCACTGCTGTCCAATTTGACATCGAAAAGCACAAAAAATAACATTGACATAAGGATATAGTTATGTTTATACGTAGAGAAGCGGGTTTCTGTTCTGTTATTTTCAGAGTAGTATCCTTAGAATTGGCACCCTCAACTGGCTTTCAGAAAAAAATTATCTGTAGCAGTCGTATTAAAATGCAGCAGCAAAAGCCTATGAAATGAAAAAGCTGTCAGTTCAACTACTGTTCTTAGTCGAGTACTTCCATTGTACCAAATAGGAGGCTGGGAGGCTTGAACTGGGAGACGTGTTTTCCCAGACATGCTTTGAGCAAAAAGGTAGAGTATGTGTCTGCTGGCCTCATCAATGCTTTTTTTTTTCTTAGGGTCCATTAAGTCATGCCCGCTAAAGTCAGTAAGGGCTTTCTTCTTTAATATGCCTAGCCTGTCTTTATCAAAGTAGAATAAAACCTGTTTTTTCTATTTATTTTTTTTTTTTAATTTCCTGATGCCACATTGATACACTTATATAATACACATTTTTAAAAATATCTAAGAAGCTTAGCCTTCACAATGGCTGCATCTGTAAGACCTTTAGGTTTCCGGAAGAAAGATCATAAAGGAGAAGGCAATTACATCATTGTTCAGTAAGGATTGGGCAGAATTTAGAGATTATAGAAGTACAACACAAAGCTAAATTAAAATTTCCTTTCAATTAAGGTAGTAATATTGGATATGGGTATAAAATATTACTAATGACAATAGATTTATACAAGGAAATTGTCCTTTATTTAGGAAAAAAAATCCATAAGGAGTTTGATAACCTCAAGTCAGAAAACACTGACTATATCATTATTCAGCTATCTAAAACTATGGCTCCCAGTTCATTCAAGAGAGAAAATAGGTATCTCATTTAATTCTAAGTATTTTTGCATGTATAGGGACAAATGTATGAAATTATTTACTCTTCACATATGCATGTGTCTTTCACTGATTATTTGGAACCTAAAAGGCTACTTTACACTAGATGCCTACATTCTGTTTTGCTACAGTTAGTTAAAGTATCCTTTCAGCTTAAAGGAAGAAAACAGTCCTTAAAACATGGAAGTAAATTGACAATGAGATGACACTGCAGACAGCTTCATCAAAGATAAATATACTTACTTGTCCTAATTTATTGTTACTTGATATCTGATTACTTTCTTCAGACAGATGAAATGTACTGGAGTGAATATGTCTAGACTTCAGTAAAATATTTAATATCGTGCTATGAGATGCTATTAGTCAGCTAAGGGGTAAGGATTGGACAAGTATTAGAACACACCTGATAAAATAAATAAAGGGGTGTAACTGGGGCTTTTTTGGGAATTCCAGAAGGGTTGTTCATAGAATGCATTTTATTTAATGGACTCATTTATGGGTTTGGCATAAAAACAAGCAGTGTGCTAATGAAATTAACAGATAATGCACAAAATAGATGACCTAAAGAAAAATGTGTTAGACTGAAATAAATTGAATTAAATTTTTATAGTACTGTATGCTTGTTTGTGAACATAAAGGTCTATAAAAATTACTCTTAAAAGCTACAGACAAGATTTTTGGGAGCCACACGGAAGAAGGAAACAGTAGTCTAAAAACTCATCTCAGAGAGATTATTAGCTGGAGAGTGGGATTGGTCATGAAAAGCAACAGGGGCTCTTAAAATGTACTAAGTATTTCCAATGGAATTGGGAAATACTGTTTTATGAAGCATGGGTAAGACTGAATCACAGAATCATATGTTCTACGAATTTACAAAGAACTGTTACAAAAGGCATGAGTAAGACTGCTAATGGATGCCAGCCCACTGCCAGTGAGGATGATGAGTGCTGCTTCATTTACCAAACCTTAAGACAAGCTTCATTATTACCTACCAGACCTATGGACTTCGACTTCCACAGGAGAAGGTAGAAATTTTGTGCAGCTTTGTAAAACTTCTCCAGATTCCTGTTCCTGATGCTAAAGCTGACAGCAAAGCTCTGTGAAAAAATTGAGTCCCTGCTACAGAAGCCAGAGTTACTGACTTTTATCCAGGAAAATAGTTAAAGAAGCACTATCTGAAAGAAGTCTCAGATACCTAGTGTACACGGCTCATGAAACACAGTCCAAGTATGTGGTGCAGGTGTTCTTTCCTTCCACACAGATGGTCTACTCATCACAGCTCATGCAGCAGAAAAATCCTGTTTGGGTTGTGTAGTAGAAAGACAATAGTAAGCAGCTGCAAAACTGTAAATTTAGAAATGTAGATTCAGCTAAAAATCTTAAGAAGAAAAAAGAAAATGAACTCTGGGGAACAAAGACATTATTTTCATACAAATGTATCCAGGAATAAGGCAAAGAGAAAAGTGAAATAGCAAATACATTCTATTACAGTAGTGTTTTCCCTAAATGGACTGTTTCAGAGTTTTCCATGTGACATCAGTAGGTCCTATAAATGTAAAGAGAATGAACATGCCACTGTAGTGTGACCAGAATGGAATACAGCCACATTTTTGCTGATAGAACATATTTCCATGAAAACAATGGTTAGGTATAAACAGCAGGGAATCCATTTATATATCTAGTCTGAGTTATTGTGCACTAATGAGCAGGAGATAAGATAGATTCTTTATATCCTTTTTGTTTGTTTATTGTTTTGGATTTTTTTGTTCTCTATGGCTTTATATTTAGTGTCTTTGGCCCCTAGAGAGACTTCTCTTGTATAATTTAACAGGTTTTAAGTGAATTACATGAATGAATTCTCAGGGAAAACGTTAATGTAAAGTAAAAGCATTTGTATACCAACTTTAGATCAGCATTTGTCATTTGTTGTTTTGTTTGGGTTTTTTTCTTCTGTTTATACTTCAAACAAGATTATATGCAAACTTTAATAAAATGAAGGGTAGGTGACAATGTTAAAGGGTAAACCACAGACCTCTACTGAATACTATCTTATTTACATTCTTAATATTGTATTTTTGTAATTTTTTTTTTTTTACATTTTTTTTTGGGGGGGTAGAAACAACAATTTTATGTTTCTAGATTATTAACACCTCTCCTGAGAGGTATAACAATTTTTCAACCCTCTATCAAGCTTTAGTGATGAGGAGAGAAAAAACATGAATTTTTAAATTCTGCTTTTAAAAATAAATTGTACACAACAGGTCTGATCTGTACAAATATCAGTATTCTAATGAATAAATAAATAAATGTGAAAAGAGAAACAAAGATATGTGATTATGCCCTTATATTGAGCCTTCCTGTAAACACAGGAGTACATGCTTCAGTGACATTACAAAAAAAATGTATCCAATGTATCCAGACTGGAAATAATGGGACTTGATTGACTAATGTCTATGAGTACTTTTGAAAACTTCAGTAAGCTCTCAGTTTCTAAACAATCCTGAAAAATCTTACCATGCTCTCCATTTTTCAATGAAAACTATGTTACCTAGCATTGAATATAAGCATGATGTTTTATTAATTTAAATGGCTTCATAAATTCATTTTGTGAGATTTTATACTGTTGGCTTTCAAATCATTTCATGTTTTATTCTTTGATACTCCTAATGAAAGTTTTGTTGTAGTGACATATCTTTCACAAAACCAGTAAACTGAGAAAAAAACAAATATTTTCTTGAATAGGAATATCTGCTCAGAGTGTGCAGTGGGGATATTTGTGTTTTATTAATACCTAAAAATATTGAAGACAATAATACCTTGCAACTGATATTTAGCCCAGATTAATAATGTTATCTTCTTACTCAGAATAAATTACTGTGGCTTTTCCTTTGTCCTAATCTTATCTGAATGTATTTAAATGAGATCAAGGACCTAATTAAATATAAAGCTTAACAGAGAGTTGTGAAATATTTTATATTTTCAAATAATATGACTAAGTGAATGCAAAGATTAATAGACAATATTTTTAAAATTCTATGCATATCATAAGGTGGAAGCACATTAAAAGATTTATGTGCTGAATGTTTTACATATACAACTGAATGTACTGGTAGAATTAGCTGTGAGCTATTAATTTTTTTAACATTAGTACTTATTCGTGAATGGTAATAGCAGTCCATGACTCTAGGTGTGTATTACATAACAAGACTGGGGCAACACAGGTAGTATGTCACCAAGTCAGTATTAGAATAATTCGTAGTTCCAGAAACACCAGATTTTTGCCAGAGTCAAAAGAAAAATGCCAGTCAAGATAAGCAAATGATTCACCTTAAAACTAACTTTGTATTCTCTTTTAAGTATCATAAAAATATTTCAGAACAATTAGATAAATGGACTTCAGGCAGTGCAAAAAAAGTGTCTGTAATACTCTTGTGGGTCTAATTAACTCCTTTGTGTTACTTTCATGTGGTTTTGTAGTTGAGATTGTTTAATTTTGGATTATGCAATTCAGCCTGTCTGCAGTATAGAGTGGGAAATGTATCTCTCTGCCTACAGCAAGGAGTGAGGATATAATGGCACAGTAGGGTTGATCATGTAGCACACTCAAACTTATTACTCATCTCTTAAATGAGAAAAGTTAGCTTTTGCAAACAAGATGGTGATTTATTACATACTTGAAGTGAGAAGCTAGAGGTTAGCAGAAGCATATGAAAATGAAACTCTTTCAAGCTTTAGTTAAGAGGTTGACAGAGTTACACTATTATGGTTTATAATGTAGATTATATTAGTATACACAAAACAAGGAAAAGCTAAATAATTCTAAATAAAGTATTCACAATCACAGCAATAATTTCTAGATTACTCCTTAAGGAGACATAGTATACAACCCCCTCCCTACACTGAGCTCTACTCCAAACAGAATCCCCACATCAGGAGTAAGTAACCCTAACAGTTCTGAATGTGAGGGGACATTGATGATAGAAGGAAAAAACATTAATGCAAAATTCTGACTACAGCCTTTAGATTTTGTTCTTTTTGCTGAATAAATTATGGTTGCTAAGTTACTTAGAAAAAAACCCAGAACATCTTTTTCATGTAACTGTACTGTTTTCCCCAAGGACCAGGGTTTGTGCCTATACACAGTATCATACGGTTTAAGAATATATACTTGGTGTAGAATACATGTTTATCTGAGGAGAAGACCATGCTGGGTAAAAGTGACCTATACTATTTCACTGTCTTCAATGCAATTACTATTTCCATGATTTGAAGCAACTATTTCATATATTGTCATTGTTAACTGGGCTGTTTTGTTAGATCCTTGTACCTTTGATACAGATTTTTTGAGGGCTGGATGTTCCCTTGGAATGAGATATGGATTAATTAAAATAAAATAAAATTCTAAGTTTTGTATTCCATACTCAAATGCTTACTGGATTAAACCATATTATTATTACTGAGCTACATGGTCAGCCTAAATAGGTCAAAGTAGCATCTAACTAGATTTTAATCAGCAGATTAAAGATATGCTTTTCTTAAGCTGTTGATGGCAACTGAAGTTACCTCTGCTCATTAACATAAGTGTGGTAATATTACTCATGCACATTATTGCCCCTTGGTTATGATGCAGCAAGTGAATGTTTCTCTACTATTTTTTCAAACTCAAAGGCAAAGTACTGGGCCTCTTACTGTATGCCTACAAGATGCTTGAGACAACGGAAACTCCCCTTATGTACATCACTCCCCTCTGCTGTAATACATATCAGTTAAATAACAGTTATTCTATTATAGAATAGACTAGACATGCAATTAAAAAAAAAAAAAAAATTTTAAAAATATCCAACCTAGAACAAACCTAGCAGGAATAGGTTTCGTAAAGGTTATATATAATTCCAGAAAGCAAATCCAGAGCACAAGCACCCACTGAAGCATTGACCTGTGATTATCCCTAGTATTGAAATATTTTATGTTCTTTTTGGCAACTGTAAAAATTAGCACTCTTCCAAATAATATCTGGTCATGTTTTAGGAGACAGTACAACAAGGAGCATACTACATAGGGAGGTTGGATGACATTAGATTGTTGCTTGGATGAAGATGTTGCTTGGAGATGAAGACAGTGGAACAATTTAGCTTTATGGATTTATGTCGTGAGGCCTCTGAGCCATAAAAGGTTTTATTTAGTAGTACTTACACAGCCAAGGAAACCAGCCAATAGCAGGGCCTATTACACCATTAATACTTTCCAAATAGAAGGGGTGGCTGTAGTTTCACATCTGTACAGGTTGTGTTGTAATTACATCGGCTACAGCTAGCTCTTTGTTAGTGATGTTGTTTTGTTAACTTATTTGAGAATGAGTGGCAAAATTCTGTTTAGATGATGTTGACAAGTACCAAATATAATTCATTAGCTTTCCTCTATAAGACTGCTAATACAGAGTAGTTCACTGTATTCCTTTTTTAGTAAAAATTAATTTTAATTCAGTCTCTGAAAACTATCTCTTGGTTTGTTAATTAACGTTTCATAATAGAATGGAATGCAGAATAAATAAAAAAATATTCAGAGTGACTTTCCTCCATAAATTTTTAAAGTATTATAAAACTTTTTTGCCAAGATGATCAAAGTTATTCTTGATTCCAAGCATTGCTATATATTATGCTATAGTTTCCTGCATTCATCAGCATAGAACAGAAATTACACCATTTTGAGCTTTTTGATTATGTAAAAGCATTTTCAAGCTGACATTTTGTCTACTTCAGAAAAATTCATAAAGTCTATCAACAGTACATATAGTATAAAGTAAAGCTCTTTTAATGACAGTTTGAGATATATAATTAATGGGAATAGCCTGGTTTGATTAGTCTATGCATTTGTAGTATCTCATATTTGACATTTGTAGCTAGTTGCTTCTTTTGTGAGGATTTTTCTTATAGCATTTATATACATAAGAGAAGTATTCATCCTCCCAGTTAGTCACCTTTTTGTCACTTACCCACCAAAAAGCTTTGACTTTCCAGGGAGTGTTTCCACTAACTCCTCTTGCTGCCATAACATTCGGTTTTCCCACCACACACTCAGTTTTAATTCCTTTTTGCAAGACTATTTTTCATTCTACAGCTTCTATGGAGTATACTGTTAAAGTATTATAACAGGAAAAGCCATCACTAGCTATTTTCCATTCCACATGTAATGAAAACAATTTGAATTTGAGTTGACACACATGCACTAATGGTGTTCATGCAAGGGAAAAAAAATAAATAAAACTGAGCATCATCAGTGCTGGGATCCTATACTTTTGACAGACATCTTCAGTGTTCAGTGACAAATTATATGGCTTGAGTATATGCCTGGAGGCAAAAGAGGGAAAAGATGTGAGTTAAAATGTGGTGAGAGTATCCACTTATGCAGAAGAGAAATGGTCATCTTTAAACCATTATTTTGCTTCTTCGTTCCAATTGTGCATAATCCCATAGGAGAAAAATGCTTACAAAAGTATAGGAGAGGCAAAAGAACCAGTAAAGGCCTATGACCACCCCCGATGCTCTCACTGAGGCTATTTCAACCTTTGATTCTGCTCCTATTCCAGGTGCCTCAGCACCATCATTGCAAGTTATGCTCTTTGCACACTAAGGATTATCTCTGGTGTTAGCACACATAGGAAAACAGAGAGAAGCTGCTGCATGGTGTGCAGTGGGACACATCCATATGGTGAAAGAAAAAGGGCTAAGAATTTTTCAAGATGTTATAAAACTGAACTGAGGAAATTAATATGTGGTTCACTAACTAGTCCAAAGGGGAAGAAGAGATCTGTACAGAAAGACTAAGCAAATTAACTGTTATTTTTATGTTTCATAAGGAAAGACATTAAACACCTCTGTGTTGTGGGGGAGCAGCAGAGTATTTGTAACTATGAAGTGAGCTCATTAAAAAATCTGCCACTGTCTCTTAAAACATGTGCCATTGTATCTGTGAGGATGCTTGTTAGTAATAGTAATTATTGCTCACAGCATTAATAATTGCTTTTCCAGTAGTCAGTGCATGCTCTTTTGAAGACATGAAAAGTTTTAGTCTCAGTCATCTTCTTCTTACCTTATTCCCTTCACTTTTTCAAAGACATCTTCCCCTCTCCCTGCTTTGAAGCTCAGAGACTCAAATCTTTTGAACTTGTAGGTGAATAAAACAAGCTGGCAAGCAAGCTGCCGACCATGGATCAGCTTCAAAGTTTAAGACAGAGTTGAGCTAACAAAGTCTAAATGGCAGATTCCTATGTGCTGATCACTGTTTAGTCTTGTGTAATTATGTAGCATAACAACCCTACAGTTATCATATAATTCCTTGATTTTCTGGGCATTGCTGCTGGTATCTGTTTAACATATTTCTGCTACTTAATATGTCTTAAATAAACATTACCAGATCTCTCCTTTTTTTTTTCATTTTCTTCTTTTTCTTTTTTTTTTCCCCCCATGCTTTTTTCCTCAAGTCAGCAGAAAACTAGAGATTCTCAGCAGCTTTGAAAGTATAACCTGCTACCCCACCAAATATAGAGTGAAGTGCGAAAATGTGAAGATCAGTTTTAAAATGCTGGATGTTTTCCTACTCTGAAATGCAGCTCAAGTGCCACTGTCCACACCTTTAGCAACTATATCATTCCCTGGGCACACATAATTAAACAAACCCTAATAAGCTACTGTTGACAGTAACAAACAAGAGACCTTACTGAAGCTACTCCAGTGCATATTTTAATGTCATTATTGCATTTTTAAAAGAAATTGGTCTCCCCTTAACTTGCCACACTTAACCTCTAGGTACAATACAGTGTACAGGAGTTTTGAGATAGTTGCACATTAAAGGTGTGTAGTTAGGCATAAAGCCAAAGCTAAGTGCTCCTATCTCCTGTGGAGAAGAATATTCCTCAAGGAATGCAAATATTTATATTCAGAAGGAATCCTTAGTAGCAAGTTATTCAGTCTTTAACAGTCTCCAGGTCTTCAGAAGGAAGTAGATTGTTTTATAATGTTAATGATTAGTATTCTATTTCTATTGATTTGTGTGGATGAGTAAGTACATAAGCTTACTCATGGCACTCTAGTGCCATCATCTTTCCTTGTTTATAATATATTAAACAATGTTAAACTGATACTTAAAAATCCTTGAGCTTGACATGGATTTCCTATTAGCTAGTCTGTGCTAAAAAACATTTGTATAGATCTGTTTGATGTTCACTATTCACCATTTTTAAAAGTGATAAATAAAACAAAAAAGCAAATATCAGTTTTCAGAATTTTTACCAATAGTGGAAACAAACAAAAACTGTACTTTCATTGATTCAAACGGGTTTTGTTAGATTGAGGTTCCAGATGTCTCCCAAATCTTCTGTGTGAGTTTTGCTTCTGTCAGAAACAAACTTTGTGCATTACTGGTCATAATTTCAGGTCGGTTGCTTATGTCAAAATTAATTTCTGAAAGGAACAAAAGCTAATGTAACTAAATTCTACCTAACTGAAATAGTCAAATGTATGTATCAAATCATGGAGTCATTAAAAATCAGAAGCACTGACACAAAAGTATTTTGAAAATCAAAATTAAATGATTTATTTTTCAGTTTCTTTTGTCTTCAGGGTCTTCATCTTCCTGTTATGCACTCAGCATCTTCTTCACAATCATAATAGAAACTTGCAGTTCAAAAAATATTAACTTCTCACAGACTCAACACTCTTTTCATAAGGAGTTTCAGAAAAAGTCATTGCTATAACAGTCACATTAAAATAATGGAAACTGAGTGTTGCAAAACAGGTTATAAATTGAGTATAAGCAATATATTGCACCGGTGCTGGCAATTTTGGTCTATGTAAGTATAACAACCCATAAGACTCTCCTAACATAAAGTTTGTAAAATTAGAATGGTCTAGTTTTGTAGAAAAGATGAGACAGCCTTCAGGTCATTTAGCAGATTGTCAGTAGGCTCTGGTTACAGAGAATTAGGAGATATAACCTTTAAAAAAATTAATTTAGATAGATTTTTTATTTAATTGAGGATTTCTTGCATTATAAATATTCCATTAGCCACTTCTAAAAATGAAAATATAGATATCCTTTATCTGTCTGGTTGTCTGAAGAACAACTGCAAAAGAACAGAAAAATTCTGTTTTGAAAAGGAACCAAAGTATTGGCACATCAAAATATATTATATTTCTAATCTATATGTACTACAAATATATTGAAATATATTGAAATATCATGGTGTAAAACATTAACATTCTATTACACCATGAGTCACAACATAGTGACTAGAAATATTTAAGTTAATTCTCTGACTAGAAATACTTTAAAATGATTTTTTAAAAAAATATTACTGTACCCCTTTGCATCTTTCTTGTATGGAATGGTAAGTGCCTGGTTCCTCAATGATTTAGAGTCATTTAACAGGAGAGGGAATAAGGATAGGTAAAAACCAATTCTGTCATTGTTAAAAGAGAATTTCATAGTACTGCTGTCAGCACTGTTCAAACAATGAACTATTAAACCATTTTTTAAATTTGCAAGATATTGTTCACAAATAAGAAAACAAAGAAAAATCTCTTGTATCTACTACAGAAAAGCTTTCAAATTAATAATACATAAAATATGCATTGCCTTTCTTTTAGTTCTGTATGTCATTACTAATAAATATTGAATAATAGAAATTAATTCTGAAACTAACCTTTTCTTTACAAGAAGGCTCAATAGTGCAGGAAAAATTAAAAAAATTTTTTTTTTCAGTCTGGCTTTTTCTCAGTCAAAGGGTATATCAGTTACTGCATATTACTGCAACATTCCAAGCATTAAATTAAATTATAGACAATAGAATCAAGCATGGTTTACATCTGTGGGACATTAAAAAATGAGGTACATACAGCAGTGTATTTATTCCCAGTAGAAATATTTCTGCTGAAATAGTGGTCTTAAAACATTCTTTCCTACCAGACTTGGCTGCTTCAAATATATTCCTCAGGCAATATACATATTTAGTTTTAAAATGTGACATGCAGAAAGCAACCTTAATTTTCTTGGACGGCTTGACTTTCTTCAGTTGTGCTATGGTTTAGGTAACCTTATCACTGCCAAGTTCTACCCCTGCTACCGGACTTATACTAACAGCCTGAAGCATGCTTATTCAACAGGGCTACGAATAAACACCAAAGGTCCACCTGTTTTGGAGGTTTCTGCTACTTATTACACATGACTAATACGTAAGGAGAGACCAAATACTGTGGAGACTGAACCTGCAATCTTTAGTCCCAACACATGGATCTGAACTGAAAATTACACACTAGTTAACAATACACTAGTTCAATACACATTACAGTAGTTCAATATCATTAGAGTTCACCAGTCATAAAAGAAAGGGCTGCAAACATTCCTAGTAGGTTTGGATGCACATTTTTTATTTATCTTAAAATTGTTTCCTAGATCAGAAGTATTTTGGATTTTAATAGTGGGCATCATATCTTCTTGTTTCCTCACACTGGGAAATTATTTGTAAAATTTAGATCAGCAGACTGTATAAATAAATCAGAAACAGGAATGTGGTGCATCAAGGGCAAGATTCTGCACAGGTATAAATGAGTGAAACTCCACACACCGGTGGAAACAGTCTAACTGAAATGAGCTTCATCTCTACATTAACTGGCCCTCAAAATCTGTTTCAGCAGTGAAAAACTACTTAAATTATACAGCCTTTTGCACAATGTTCATGCCACCTTCTTTGGCTGCTGCGGTCTTTCGCCTGGGGACACTAAGTCTGAATGGCACATTTGAAATCGAATCCCTACCTATGTCAAATACATCCATATCAGTATTTGTTACACTATGCTCTAACTACATATATTTCTATTCCTTTTTTATAGCTTAATGTGAAACCTAGTGTTTATAACCGTGTGTTGAGTTCTCTGCCTAAAAGCTCAAATTAGGTGGTATTGAAAAACAGATGAAGGTGATTAAGCATAAATTAATCAAAATTTCCTAGAACTCTTTTGTAATGAGACTTCTGAATGTTTACAGTAATATTCTTGAGACTTGCTCTACTTGTTTTTTCATTCAGAGCTCTCTGACATAAGAATGTAAAAAGGAGGTAAATATTTAACATGAAGGGGGATTCCTTAGATGTCTTTAGTACAACTTATCTGAAGTAAAGGATGGTATTTCAAGATGTATAATTTGTTTTAAAAGGCTGATGTTTATATTTTTTGGTATAAGTGCAATAACAGGGAAGCTGGACTTCGTGGAAACCACCTATGCAAGCACCATGGCTTCTAGATTTCAGCACAGAAAGCATCTATATTGCTGTCCTACTGTGGCATCATATGAAAATCCTTATCATAGTAACCCACCAACAGATACCTAGTGAAAATAAATCCTTTGAAGGTACCTGCCTTCTGATCTTTATAACCCTCTTAAAAAGAGCAAGAAAGCAAGAACGGCAAATTCCACTGACCAGCTGAATTACCAAAATGCTAAATTCTGTAGGGAAGAAAAAGTAATTGTTTTCAATAGCTATTCAGCATTTTTTAAAGCTATTCTGATGATGATGATGATGATAGTCATGGACAAGTGAACTGATAAGATAAATTAATTATTGCCAAACAGCATTAATAGCAACACCAAGCTAGACTTGCATAGAAAATGTGTAGATGTAAATTAGCTCTGTGACAATTTTCAGAGTTCTTTATTTTCTGTAGTTGTGTCACTAAGATTAGTTTCAAAGGGGAAATAAAATAAAAAATTAGCTGCAACAGAAAAAAATGCTGCTTGCTTTTATCCAATGTACATTTGACCCATAATTTTTGTAAAACAGAGACCCTCATTATTGTTATCATATTGGTACCTTTATTATTCATTTGTTGATACCACTTTTATTACCATAGCTCAAGATGGCAAGCAGCCTTCTTCATAAAATGAGACTTTTGTGTGAAATAACATTTTATATATGCATATAAGCATACATACACACACAGATACAAACACACATTCTGTGAGTCATCAAATATTTTCCCCAAATTCCTGTACTCCCAATGAGATAGATGTATTTTTTTTTTAATTATTATTATTTATTTTTTATTGTACTGTCAGGTAGAAATATTTTACTTGTAAAGGTGACATCCAACTAACGATCTGGTATCAATGTTCTGTGCACATAGAAAGCTTTGTTCTTTAGTGTAAATTGTATCATAGAAAATGAAAATGGGGAGATAAACTGGAAGACTTCTAATCCCTTTCCAACCAGTGCATGGCTATTAATGAGAGTAGATTGTTAAATGCTTTCTCCTATCTTTTATAATTGGCTCATCTAATAGCATTTCTGGTGATTGCCTTTGCAGATTATTCTGAAGCTAATAGATCTGACTGTCACACTATTTGTATCTTATTAAATGACCCAACACAATTCCTTGTGTCGTCCTTGCAGTATTTGCTGTATTCTTTCTTTTCTGATGTTGGTTTGTTGTTGGATTTTATTTCCTTTTTTTTTTTATTCCCAAGGAAGGCTATAAAATTGTGCCGTGTTTTAACAACTTTGTTTTCCATTGCTTTCAACAGTGGAAAATGGGGAAAGAATGTTTTATATCTAACTTACACTCAAACTGAAGAAATGTATGAGATTACAAAAGATGCAATGAAGACCGTTTTTATTGGGTTTTCTTGTGATACAAATATAACCACGTATCAATGTCCTTGTGGTCTCTTAGTGCCAGTCCAGCACTGGTAAATAAGAGTTGTTTATGAAGCTCCTAGACCGAGGAATATATGCCCCTCTAAGAGAGCCTGTTGAAATCAAGACCTATTTATATAGATGATTTTTATTTATGAGAATAAAAATGGTGTAATTAAACTAGATATATTGAATTTACATCTACACAAATGCACATTTTCTAATATTTTTCCTGCTTCTTATTTTTGTCTATAAGGAAAACTGTCTCATTGCCTTTAGACCAGATACTATTTTATAATATTCTTCAAGGGTCAGAATAGAGTAAAATATTCCAAATTCTTTAATTCTTAAAGAGAGAAAATTCCCTTGAACTTCGGTTTAGTAAGTGGCAGAACTACTTAAGTGTAACATTTTCCTTTAAAGTATTAATGAACTATAATATAAACAATTAAATAGCTTTCAGTTAAATAATACATGTTTAGGACCTATTAATTCCTAAGTGTACTTACTTGTTAGATTTTGATAAATATATTATTTTGTGACAAGCTATTTCATAGAGTTCATTATGTTCTTTTTACATATTTTCCATAGTATCAGGGATGGAAAATTTTATCCTGATGGATAAGTACTGGTGCAATATGGAACGTGTATTACAAAATTAACTTGTCCTAAGATAGTCCCGTACTCATAAATAATGTGCAGAATATAAATTTCTGTTTGTTTTGTATTCCAAACAAAAACATTTCTATCAGATTCAATAATATGGTACTTGGGATATATACTTATAGAACAGTATCATATTTGTATTTAAGAAAATTTTGGAAGTAACCTTCATATCTCAAAAGTAAATATTTAGAAATTGCCTTGTAATCCTGTAAAAGGTTTCTAAATGTTTTCTATGCATCTTTCCATCTCTAAACACTACAATGAAAAATCCATAGCAGTTAAATTTAAGAATTTTTTTTTTCAAAGGTGTTTTGGTTTTATAAGTAACTAAATTTTATTAAAGACTACAATTTTTAATAAAAGGAATAACAGTAAATGCTTAAAAAATATGTAGAAGTTCTTTTCTGGATACATGGATCTCAGGTTTGGTTTTGTGTTGTCTTTTTTTTTTTTTTTTTTTTTCCCGTTTTTAATCATTTTGACATAGTGGGAGTTTAATTTTTTTATTTTTTATTTTTTGTTGATAAATAA